>CATNWA010005027.1:0-14654 GCA_951230385.1 Staurois parvus | reverse complement strand
TTGAACACAGCCCAATTAGGGGCAAAGGGTTCCATGTGTATCTAATCAAAGACATTCACTATACCTGTCCATGTGACATCTAGGAGATCCCATCATGTTTATTAACAGTTTGTATATACTCTATATACGTTAGGAAGCCCTTTGAGGGGTTGCCACCTGCCATCTTGGTTAATTGGGATCCTCACATTGACTGGCCCTGCCTAGGAAGGCCGGAGGTCCCTCTCTCTCAGCCCCTGCACTGTTACCTGTAGACTAAGGTATGACAACTTATTCAGTTGATTTATGTGATGAGTACTGGTTATTACAAAATGCCGTTTACAAAATTATATCATTCTCTTTGTGTGTAGAAATTTAATTCTGAAGAAGCGATATTATCGTGAAACAGGTCGAGTTACTACAGCCATTGATATCAGAATACCTGTTTCCAAACTGTGCTGTGCGGGTCATGGTATACTTTTATTGTGGAATGTATCAATACCAAATGTATCTATACGATTTGTTTCTGCATTGAATGTTCAATTCCAACATTGTGGGAGTACATTCTCTGCAGAGGATTTTAATATTGGTTGTACGTCTATGTATGTTCAATAAAAGTAATTATTTTACTTATCACTGTGTGTGTCAGTGCCTATAAGATCCTCTAAATGGCCTCTTTTTCTTCTCCAATTAAACAAGAAAACACAATAAGAGTAACGGTTGTGTTTGTTAGTACAGCTTGGTGACAAACTAGCAGCGCTGGGTCTTTGAATCTTAAAATTGGTATAGGATGACGGTCAGTCTAACAAGAGGTAGCGGAAAAGTGGGGAGGCCTCAGTAAATACATTATAAAGCATAGTACATGTCAGCTGGAGAATCATTGGTTAATATTCTAGTTTGGTACCAGTGGGTATAATTGAAAACATTGTGCTATAGATTGTTGAGTATCTACAGGCAAGGTTTGAAAAAAAGCTTCCAAACCTAAAAGAAATTTTGATCCAGTGAGCCTTACAGAAAGAGGCCCTACACTCAATCCAGTTATAAAACATAAGATAATTTAGCTATAAACAGAGTGCTGGGGTGTTCCGGGAAAATCCACTGATGAGGAGTAGCTTTCTAGGCCATAAGGTACATAATATAAGTAGTTTGCAACCTCTCAAAGTTTTGATACCTGGGATATTGATTAAACCAAAAAGTGCCCGCTCGGTGTAGGTAGTTTACAAGTGAGTGGTGACATAGCACACTACTGGATGTCAAATACGTTTAATCTTGGGACTCGTTCAAAAGGCATGGTACAAATCCGCATTGAAAATGGCCACATTTAGGGCAGCAAGAGGAGGAGCTTATGTGGAGATTAGACCCCAGCTCTTTCCTTGGCCTCCAAAGCATCTGATCAAACCACTATCATTTTTAATCAAAAGCTTGTTAAAGAGGGAAAGGGCTTGTTTTTATGGGCCCAGAGAATGGAAGTGATAAAATCCTTGTTTTTTCGGGTTTTTTTTGCATCACAAATGGGGGGAACGGGACAGTTCCTCTCTCCATGCCCCAGGAATTTTTTTCCCAAATTGGTCACATCCTTACTGGGCTCCCAGATGCACAGGGGACCCTGTAAATGTATTCCAGCGGCTTCTTGCTTTAGGATTTTTTTTACTTGTGCCAGAATTGCTGGGACTTAAAAAAAGGGTTTTGGGATCATTGCTGCAGCAATGAGAGCAAAATACACCCTTTCCAAAATTCCAGTACTTTCGGGATTTTGAAGATTTTAAAATTTAACAATTTACTTAACTTCCAGTCCTTTGGCCCAAAGGGGGACTCGTGGGAAAATTAAATTCCAATGGCAATGCTCCCAATAGTCGACCCACTTTTATAGATTTAAATTTTCAGGGGGGAAACATACTTTTAAAAAAAGGGGTTAAAACCCAATTTTGTGTCTAATGTAGAGTACATTGATTTTAAAAGGGGGAAAAATTTTTTTTTTATTTTTTAATTTGCAAAAAAAATCAAAGGGTCAAAGGTGTTCTTTTTAAGGGTTTGGGCAAAATGATGGGGAAACTTTTAATGGGGCTGTTGTTGGAAAACCCCCAAATTAATGACTGTTTTTAAAGGGCCTCATGAACACTTTTTGCCCCTGCATGTTAGATTTTGGGGTTCCCCATGCACACTTTTTTAGAGAGGGGGTTTAGGGGTAGAAAAAACCCACTGCGAGTGAATTCAAATTTTTTTGAGAAAAATTCTGCATTTAGTACAATGTAAAAGGGACCAAAAAGATTTAAAAACGCCCAAGGGGGAAAAAAAAAAAAATTTTTAAAAAATCCCGGGAAACAAGAAAAGGGAAACCCATACTAATTTAAAGGGTTTAAGGGCCCCTGCAACAAAAAACCCACTGAAAAAACATTTGGGCTAGAAGGGGGCATAAAGATTTTTAAGTTGAAATGGCAAAAATCAAAAAAAAAGCAGGCCCTCATTGTGATTTTTAAATTTTTCCCTGTTAATGGCCCCAATTAAAAACAACTCTGGGGGCGGGCGGGGCCAGCCGGGGCGGGAAAATTGGCCGCACAGTAAGAGACCCTCTGGGAGTTTTCCCACAAATCCATAGTGACTTTGGGACAGCAAAAAAAACCCCGGGCCCGAAAAATACGGAGCCCCAAAATTCTGGGTTTGGGTGTGGGGCAAAAATTAGGGGGATGGGGGAAAAGAAAAATAAAGGTTGGGGCCCCCCGAAAATTTTTAACGGGTTCTTCACTCCGACGGGTCCCCCCCTCCTCCCAAAAATGGGGGCCCAACCCCGTGTTTCTCTGGACCTGCAGCGACATGTGGAGGGAGACAAAGCCCAGTCTCCCCTGCAGACCTCCCCCCTTTAAAGTTTCCTTTTATTTTTTCTGAAAAAAGCCCCAACAAGAAAGCCCTCAAAAACCCAAAGAAACCCAGTATTCTCCAGATATGCAACATATGGGTGAGCAATCCTTTTATTGAATAGTATTTGATTTATAAAATATATAATTTCATTCTTATTTTCTATTTTTTTATTTTACCCCATCTTTAAAAGATTTTTGATGAACCCGGGGAATTAAGGGCCCCGGCATTTCCCCTGAGTTTTTTTAAAGGTCTCATTGTCATTTACCAAAACCCGGGGAAAAGGTCCCCAGCCAAAAACCTAAAAAATTTTAGGCCCATTTCCTTTTGCAAAATTTCCCAGACCTTAAAATTTTACCCCAAAAATTTAAAAGCAATTTGTCTCCTTTAAAAACTCCCCCCTCCTTATTAAGGCGGGCAAGTTGCTTCCCGTTTAAGGGCTTTTACAAGCAGGCAGTTTTGGACACCCTTTAATAATTTTAAATTTTTAAATTTGAGGGAATTTTGGTTTTAAAAATTTGGGTTGGGCTGAAGGCCCGTTATTCTTGGCATTGGATGCCAAAAAAAAAGCATTTGATAAGAGCCCAAACTGGCAGTACTTAGACGCTACTCAAAAACAAATTTGGCATTAGGGATTTATAAAGTCTGCTATTTTTGGCACTATATACGGTCCCTACCGCACAAGTTTTACATCCAACGCCTTATCATAACCTTTTAATTTCACCAATGGAACCAGGCAGGGCTGCCCCTCTTTCTCCTTTTAAATTTTCTCATTAGAAAATGGAACCCCTAGTGACCGCAATTAGAATTAATCCATGAATCTCGGGCATCCAAGTAGAAACCACATCCGTTTAAAATAGGATTGTTTGCAGATGATGCCCATACTTACTGTTACCGACCCTTTGAATTCCCTCACAGAAATTTCTGCTTCTTTGCAGTCATTTAGTTCAGTTTCTTACTAAAAAACGAATATCACGAAATCCGTGCTCTACCAATAGCTGTAGCAAGGGGACCCTTGAAATATCTCAAAGAAAAAATTCTCCTATAGCTGGACCCATAAGAAAGTGACTCCCTTTGGTATATGCATATCTGCCCCGTCCTCCAATACATTTAAAGACAACTACAAAATATGTTATCAGTCAATCCTAGTGGAATTGCAGCATCTTGAAAAATTTGAAACCTCGTGGATAGGTAGAATAGAGGTGTTTAAAATGCTGAATATTGTATTATTTTAGAAGAGAACGTTCCCAATTCTTATCCCTCAATAGAGAAAGTTGGAGGCGGTCTTAAAAAGATATATCTGGAGGGGAAAGAAACTGCAGATTCCATTCCTGTCACTTACTAAACATAAATCTAAAGGAGGTTTGGTCTTCCAGTATTGTCTATTTACTAATTGTGCAGCCATTTTAGATCAATTTCCGGCGTGGTTTTTCCTGTCAGTTTAAGCTATGGGTACAAATAGAGCAGAGTGCGGTTCCCAATAGAGATCTTCAAGCCTTACTTTTTATAGCTAGATCCATTACATCCAAACGCTTAAATACATTTCTTTCCATCCATCCCGCAACACTTAAAGCGTGGATAATTGGCCTGAACAAAATATCTTCTCACAAACCTCAAATTGATGTACCATTACCAGCGAAATGAATACTTTTTTCCCTAATCTCAATACCAACCCTTTAAGGGATCTAGGCTACAGCACTTTCGCTGAGATAGGGAACACTGTACCAAGCAAAGGCTTACACTCTCTTCTGCAAATTAGAGATTATCATACTGTAAATCCGAAGAAATGGATTGAAATAGATTCCAAAATCTGGCACATTTTAACTAACCCTATTTAGAATGAAAAAAGGTATCTCATGGTTTTAAAATTTTTACTTTTTTGACAATGATTCTTCTATCTTAAATTGTGTGGGTAGATGGGAGAAGGATTTACAAATTCATTCACCTGAGATGAATGGAATGCAGCCTTGAGCAATAATTGAGTACACCAAATGCAATAATCACTGGGATTGCTCTCTAAAACTGTTAAAACCCTTACCCCGTACAAACTAGTAAAGATGTATCCGAATGGGGTCGCCATTGTGCTGGAGGAATTGTGGCAAGGAGGGTAACCTACTTCTTTATTATGTGGGGAATGCACAAATTCTGGAAAGAGGTTTTCGTACTTATTTTGCAAGTGTCTGGAATGATGACTAGCCCAGCACCTCATCCGGCACTACTTAATGTCACCCAAAAACCTATTCCCTTGATAATTTAGAACAATAATGGGCCATATACTAAATGCTGCCCGACTATCAATTGCAGCTGCTTGGAAATTAACTAAAACCCCCCTCTATATCCGAAGTAGTTCATAGAGTACACTCACATTACATATGCAAGAGAGCTGTGGCCATTTCCTACCAGCACGTGTGACATTTGACCTGAAATGGTCTTGTTGGAAAGAAATGTTCAGGGTTTCACAAATGAAAAATAATAAGAATTTAGATGAAATATAATGGAAAATGGGAAAGGCAAGACGCAGAAATAAAAAAGGGGAGAAGTGAAAGGAGAAAAAGAAGGGAAGAAGAAAAAAAAGAAAATTGTTTATTTATAGCAGAGACACAAAACATGTCCTACTGTCATGGATTGAGGGCCCATTATTCCAAACGGTCTCAATTTCTATGCTTTTTCATCCATTCTGACCCTTACACAAATTGAACCCATAGTCTATTTTACACCCTAAGGACCTTGGCAGCATTGTTTGTCACAATTTTACAAAGTTCCCCCCCCCCCTTTTTTTTTTTCTACAGGTTCCAACATACCCAGGCTACCTCACCCGCTGGTAATTGGACCATCATGCAACTTTCACACATTTTCATCTATTTCATTCGAAAATGGAGGAATTTAAAACTACAAACTTCTAACTCGCTGGCACTACACTCCATTTAAGTTACATGCAATGTTTCCATCAAATTTTCCCAGGGTTGGAGAGAATGTGGTAGCAAATGCCACGCATGGTCTATTTGGTGGGACCACCCACAAATTCGCCATTCTGCCAAGATGTGGTCAACATAATCTCTGTTATAAAAGGGTTTGATAATCTAAGGGTTGAGCCTGACCAATTTTATTTCATTGTACAACTGAACCAATAGGCCTATATAAGAGATCAGTTACTTCTACTTTTGGGGGCAAAAAAAACGTTCCCTCACCAACTCAATGGTTACACAAGGTGGTTTGACATATGCCTCCGAAAGAACTGATGCACATAGCTAGAGGTTCTATTGACAAACAAGCTCGAACAGGCCCATTTTTCTAAAATAAGTCTTCAATTTTGTACATTGATTTCCATTTTCAGGGTCCTAACTTATTACTAGCCTGACCATTCATTTTTCACCTTTGGGCACATGGTTGTTCTTGAGTCTAGTAACAGCCACATCGCATCTGATCTTCTTTCCTCTTTTCTACCTTCCTTCCTCCTTTTTCCTCTCTCGTTTTTTCCTTCCTTTGGTCTTTATTTCTCTTCCCCCTTTTTAATTAACAAAATGTGCTCTCAGCCTTCAGTGTTTCCAAAGCATTCCCAAATTTTAGATACCAGAGTGTTTTTTTTTTTTTGCAACTTACACATTGATGATTA
The DNA here is from genome assembly GCA_951230385.1 of Staurois parvus. Taxonomy (NCBI): domain Eukaryota; kingdom Metazoa; phylum Chordata; class Amphibia; order Anura; family Ranidae; genus Staurois; species Staurois parvus. The sequence goes on along the minus strand of CATNWA010005027.1, from coordinate 8,212 downwards.
TATGCTACATGTATGTTGTTTTTATAATGCATGATTCCTGTTGTATCTGGACTTGCTCTTTTTCTGAGAGAGTCTAATCAGATTGTATTTTTGTACTTTGCAATAAAAATGTATTAAACAAAAAAACAAAAAAAAAACAAAAACCAGAGACTCTAAAAAAATCATTCTGGTGTGGTAAGAAAAAAAAACAAAAAACAAAACAAACAGAAACTGAAGAACCCATAAAAAGAAATGCCTGAGATGAATTTCATTTCTGGACACCATAGGCCAGCCGACGATGTAAAAGGGCATGGACAACACCACGTATGCAGAAGCCACTGTCTGTTTCCTATAGTGGCTACTAGTACAGTACAAAAGAAATGAAATCACATTGGTCATTATCAGGATGCATAGGTATCAACAATAGGGTCCGTGGATATAAAGAGAACATCCGCTTTTTAGGAAAAATTGGGAAGGGAAGATTACAGCTCTCATCACAACAGTTCAAGTCAGTGGTCAGGATGAAAGTGGAGTAGGAAGCCGCAGGTTGCCAATTGTTCTTTTGGATTTAGCTTGGTTCAGATCTTGCTAAGTGATGCAGTTGAGGGGATCTAGGGAGGAGAGCTTCTTCAGGAAGAAAATGGCAGTTTCAGACTCTTAAGAAAAGCTTAAATATCTCCTATACTGTGTTTTTTAGCTGTGTTTGGTGACAAAATAGCCCAAAGGTGAAGCGACAATATACTGCACAAATGCTTTGGGAATATGGGAAGTATTTCCTTAGCATGTGAAGTTTGGTGAGAGTTAAAAGCAGATATATCGCTGACAATCTGAAATTTTTTTGCCCTTATAGTCAATTGTACGGTAGATATATTACGTGTGTACTATCATAGTAGTGGAAAGAGACAGTGTCCCCCAAAGGCTGTGAACCAGCAGGAGGTTTTGGGCCAGAGATCGGTTAGCAAGCCAAATGCCTGTCTATGATCAGGCTAGATGTGGCCAGAGTAATAACAAAAACGGGACCTAAGCGAGATACACTTGTAAGGTCAGAGCACCCCATCTTGTTTGTGGGACGCCGTCTAAGGCGCAGATTCTGGCATTTTGCTTTCCTATTCATCTCTATCTTTCTGCTGAAGTTGTAAGAGTGAAAACCATGATTTTAGGACAAAAGTTTTCTTCCTACAGGGACCATCAAGATAACCTTGAATTAAATCTTAGAGATGGTTCAGTTACTGTTCCCCCTAAAGTGATTTCCTGTGCAATTTTGGCCTAACCTGTGTTAAGATGCTGAGGAGAAATGTTCTAAAAGCAGAGCTGTAATCTTTCAATCAGTTGTGGAAGTTGTTAGGTAGGTCATAAATAGACTGGAATTTGTTACAGGAAAATTTAATGGTTGTGTACTTCACCCAGGTCTATGAGCGGATCAGGAGGCTCAAAAGAAGTGTCCTGTCTGAGGGGAGGAGGGGTGAACAGACGCAGGAGAGAATTGAATCCATCATGGGCTCTCAAAGGTGGCCGGATGGTCTCAGGGCAGTAAAATGCAACAAGGATGGGTGGCTTATGGACTTCCAAACTTTCCATTAGGTACTAGCCAGGGATGTGTAGGTATCAATCCGAGTCCACCTGTGATGGAATGCACCCAAAGTTTTTCTTGGTGCTAAGATAGAGGGAAGCAAACTCTCGGTGGAGCCCTGGAGTCACACATCATCAGCAGCTGCCGTTCATGTTGCCCCCAAGGCTTGAAGTTTCTTAAAACTAGCAAAATAATTTCTAGCATTGAAAGAGATATAGACTCCAGAGATAGAGACACAAAATTATGACCCTGTACAAATCATTTAATAATACCTCATTCTGGAACATGGCAGCTACGATTGAAGCAAGAAAGTGCAGAGAAAGGTGCAACAAAACTGATACGACGGTTATTATGGCGGAAGGATGAAACTGTTAAGCTGCAACCAGAAATTAGTCTCTCCTGAGCAGGAGGCAATTAAGAGGGGATCTGAACACCCCATGTATAAATACATACAGTAAGTGGTTCATATAGTGAACTTGGGTATTGAAAGTATTCACTCTGAGGTTATTACAGGAAGACAAAAGGGGTTCTGGTACTTTTAACATCTGAAGGAAGAGATTTCACCTAATGAAAGGGCTACTTCACAGGAAATCACCCCTCTTCCTGTTTCTCAAACCATTCCCGCTTCTAGTAGAAATCATCATCCTCCCAAATTACCAGAAGCACAAAATCCTTCCCCAAAAACATTACCTCCACCAGTAAAATTCAAACTTCCCCTGCACTTCCCACCTAAAATCCTCTCCCCCCCTTCTAGCATTTAAAAAAAAATTGACTGAGGAAATGCGGATGTATGCTGGGAGCAGGGCATATAAATCCTTCATCCTATACATGGAAACAACCCCAGCCTCAAATGAAAACCCTCTTCTCTCCAAAATCCTCCCAGCCAAATCCATCTTTTCCCTTGACAGGAAAAAAAAGAAAAAAACGAAACAAAACAAATCTTTCACCCCACCAATTCTCCCCCTCCCAGGACATATACTCACATCCCCAAATCCCTCCTTTGAGCTCAGGTTCATGTCCCATTCCCCTTATAGTATAAATCCTCATCTCTCAAATCTCTTCCTTCTTCCAGAACACAACCACTCTCCTCCTTCCCAGCACGTGGCCATAGTCTACCTGTCACATTCACCTACTACTGCTTTCACTAATTGTAAAACACTGTGGCGCCATTGCTACATGGATCTACATGACAGGGAGGGGGGGGGGGTTTGCTGGAAAAAGGATTTCTTCGTAATATGATCGTACTATCCCCACCACAGGAAAATCAGCTTTATTAAAGTGTGCATATTCCCTGCCACTTTAATTTTCTGGTAAAAATTTTTAACCTTCATAAGTTACAGTGTAACCTACTAAATATCTCAATGCAGGATATATATCAGGACTGATAGAATAGAACTCGCATACTCTTGGCTCTGTAATTCTATTCAATGAGTATTTAATTGTTTTACTGACATAGGAAAGGGTTTGGTAGAACACTACAGCTGGACCTTAGTTATTTTCAGTCAAAACTGAAGGTCATGGTTCTTTTTAGCACAGATCAAAAGTGTTAGATCAACTTCCCTTTACAGATTCTTTAAATAGGGGAAAAAACTGTATATCACAGGGAAAGATTTAACACCCTTAAGGACATAACGGCCTAAGGGTATATGGATGCATGCCCTTGCATTAAAGACAAATAAGTGTGTTAGATTGGAAATAAGCAGTATTTTTTTTTTGTTTGTTTTTGTCTAGTCTATAATCCCTGCTCAATTTTAATGACTGAACCAGAGGATTTTCTTTTCCTACAATCACGGGCTGGAGAAACACAGTATTTATTGCTAGTGGCCCTAGCAATATATGACATGAAAAATCCGGAACAGGCAGGTTGTACACAAATTGTACAACACATCAAATTGGGGTTTACAAATCAGCCTTGCCCATAGATGGTTCGAATCTTGGACTGCTGAAACTGGACGAGGTTTAAACCATTCTAGGGCCGGCTTAACTTTAGTATTTCCTTAAAATGGGTTACATAGGGCTTTAATAATATTTAAACATTTTGAATATGCTCTGTTGGATGTGTGATCTGTTGCTGGGATCAAATATATATTCTCTGGAAAGAATCGAGGTTACCTGGAATTTGCTTGAAAAAGGTTGCATTCTAAATCCGCCATCCTAGGTCCATTATGGGATATTTTATATATCATTTATTCATTTGCAACACTGGGGACTGCAGATCCTTGACATTTATAATTTTCAGTGTACACTCCTGTGTGGTTAAACAGAAGTATCTATCACTCTCGAAAAATTTTGTAGCTGCAGAAGTTCTATTAAACACCCCCATAATAGCCCACTAAGCTCCGCATTTTCTCTCTTTTATTCAGATTTTGTTGGACAATGAATTAACACAACTCTCCAGCTTCATGCAGATGCCTAGGCTACCCTGGTGAGCCAGCTTCAGACAGATGCCTAAGGCTAGGCTCTCTCTGTTTGTCTGTCTAAGTAATCACCTTCAAATTGTCGACAGTAGTTGTGGCTTATTGTCATGTGTCGGGGAGACAGAGGTGGCCCAGAGTCCACCTGCAGTGCCAGGTGCAAAATTTGGGTACAAGGTAACATTTTTTGCAAGATAATTTAGTCCAGTTCGAAGGACATTTCTTACATTATTATCTGAACACACGGCTGATTGTTACACTGCTGATCCCCTATCAATCTCTTTCAACAGATTCTGATTACATGCACTTGCTCTAGTGTAGATCTGGAACTGCCTTTCCAATTGTAGAGTCATGCTACATATTGTGTCAGCATGGCCATTTGCAGTCTCTACTAGGAAAGCATATGAGAGAGTAGATAACACAGGAACACAATTTGGAGACAGTCATCCCTCCCAACAGGAATTGCCTAAACAAGGATCTTTCATGGTAGGATCAGCAAAGTATCTCAATGAAGCTGCAGATTAGAAAAGATTGAAGCTAGATTTTGATATTAACATGTTAAAGTCATAGTCATGGAATAGGCATTTGCATTTTTTCACATAATCACTTCTGGTTTTTAAATTACTTTCATAGTTTCTAAGCATTACTGAGAAATGCTGATATGTACAGAGAGGAGTCATACTTGCCGCTCTCACCTGCTTCAAAGCCGTGTCAGTAAACGACAACAGTTCGGTATTGTGCTGGTATCTGGTATTATATCGTCAACACTGTGCTGTGCGAGGTAGTGGGCAAAGCAGAGGAAAAAATATCCAAACTGGTGTCATTCAAAGGCACCGTTTCCATGTGGTGGGAGTGGAGAAAACTGCTGCCACATGTTGTACATATCACATAGTTGCCAATATTTCAAAAGTTTTTAGGGACATTCTTTTTATTCTGTTTGTCCAGAAAACCACTGTAGGTGGAGCATTACTTTAATTTAGGGGTGGGGCATTCATGTATTATGGGTGTGGTTTTACAAAAATCCAAGAGAAATAAAAATGTAGCATTAGGGTGATCACGGTGGCCACGCCCCCTCACTCAAGATGATCCCAATCCACACACAGGCAGGTACCACCTGACTTCCTGGAGGTGAAATCTCTCCATCTGTTAGTGTGTCTCTGTTTTGATTCACCTGGGTGCCACAATCATTTTCAATATAGTCAACCATCATTCTCAGACGTTGTCCGTGACAGGTAGCTAAATTTTGCGATTCTGCCCAAGACAAGCTCCTGAACAGAAACATAGGTAACGATTTTCAGGAATGTCTTTTGGGACTGTTGGCAACTATGATCAGTTGCTCTCAGTGAAACTTGGACAGCCCCTAAAGTAACTTAAAAATTCAAAGCATTACTGTGAAAAATTTAAGAATAAAAACAATAGACATAGAAAAAAAAATAGCTAACACTGGTGTTGGGCTTTACTTTTTTATGGATTTAGTCATGGTTTACATATACTTTAGGTGTTTACAAGGGTGGTCTCAACTAAGAAACTGAATCAAATGTTGAGAAGTAGCTTTAGGCCTCGTTCACACCATACATGCAGAAAAACCTGATGGAAACTGACATGCAGATTTCACTTACAGAGACATCATGGAATGTCAGATATTCAAGATCAGTATAAGAAAACCATCCATATTGTAATTGGAAAAGTGTGCAAAGACATAGAGCCATCACTGCTGCTGTAATAAACACTTGTACTGTGAATCATAAGCCTCATAAGAAACAGGCACTGTGAGAGTGAATAAGTTTAAACCTCACATAGAGGTGTACTTTTATGTTACAATCAAGGATCAAATATAAGATGACCTGGGCAAAGGTAGTGGACCCGTTCGCTCCTTGGGTGTAGCAATGCAGGGGCAAGAGAATTAGTGCTCCTTTGTGCACAGATGGTGAGCTACGACGACTGCAGCGTCCGCGGGGGGAACGGGACGTCACCATGATTTCGGAGAAGCGGAAGGGAGGATCCTGCCTTGGAATGCAAGCCAGTGGTCGAGGCGGCAGGTAACCTAGACAACACATTTTGTGCTCATGGCCTTCTCAAGTCTAGGGACAGATGGTTAGCGGCCATTTTATAGAAATATAGCCCAGGCACAGAGGCCGGCTGGGGATGCACAGGGGGACGCCAGAACAGAGCGGGACAGGCTCATCCCACCCTGCTAGTACATATTAACAACAAACATTATATGAATTGGGAAAACAAGTTTATAGGAACAACTGTTAAAGAGCGCAATTATAAGGTGCTGGCATTCATATAAAAAATATTTTATATGTAGATAAAATATCGTCTGTCAGGAAAATTAATTGCAAGCACACGTATGCCCTTTAATGGTATTGTCACATTAATTAAATTACCAGGTAACTATGGGCCCATTAAACAATACTTGTATATTTCACTACTATCAATAGACCTATATAAAAAGTGTGCTCAAAAACTATCACCCATAAAACGTGTCTCATGAGAAAAAAAAAATTTAAATTTAAATTTTTTTTTTTTTTTTTTTAATTAAACTGATACACTTATGCATGAATTACTGAATCTCAAACAAATGTATGGACTTTAAAATATTGTGACCATTTATATGAGATATTTTAAAGAACAATTTTGTAAAAAAGGCTGTGTCAAATAATAAAACAAAATGTTTGCTTTGTCAATACTCTTGCAGATCTACACAGCCCCTGGTTCTTCCTTTCAGCTCCCAGGTGACCTTAAGGAGGGCTCCATAAAACTGACAAAATATATATTTAGTACTCCAAGCAAGTTTAAAACCATGAATACTAAAAAAAAAAAAAAAAAAAAAAAAAAAAAAAAAAATAAGATATTACTTTTCTACTTTGAGAACAGAACAGGCATTTTTAAATGTAAGAAAAGACGGTTGGTCTCACATGCCAATACAATTACGCTATTGGCGTTCTAACATTACTGATCCTCGGGGCAATGTTTTCCATTTCAATTTCGACAATTTATTAACCTGTGCCACGGTATCACTGTTTCATTTACGTGTAAACTTGCCCCGGTGTAAATTATTATGTATGTGGGGCGCAAGCACCTATACGCCCCTTAGTAAATGTTATAGGCGAGCATTAGGAGATGTGGTAAAGGACAGATGTGATATTGATTTGGCATGACCAAATCCTCTATCTACTCAATTTAGACAACTAGATCTGCCATGGTTTGTAACGTTTTGATCTTCTCAGACCTTCTACATTCGAATCCTCTCTCCCACCACATCTAAAATATAATCCTCTTATACGAGATAACCCTTATCACGTGGAGGGAAACCAGGCGTAAACTAGGCGTATCCCCTTGGGTCTATCGCTTCCTACCCATTCACCACAATCCTGCTTTCTCCATCCAAGACAACATTGGCATACGATATTTGGCTTGCACAAGATATCACATTAGTAAGCCAATTATATGACATGGTCTCTGGCTCTCTGTCTTTTCACAGATCTCAACTTCTTTCAATCTACCTCCTCACCATTTTCTTTATGTCCTACAAGTATATAACTATGTGAATAAGATAACTCCAGCTAAAGCTGACCGCTTCCGTTCAACGTTCATAGACACCCTAGCCAAGATTCGCAAATATAAGATTTCTAATATCTATGGACCGCTAAATCTACATTATATACGACCTTTAGAGACATCCTCTACCAACTCTCCCTGGATTAGAGACTTCGATAACGCATTCCCATGGATCAAATCCTCACTGGATTAAACAATACTTGCGCTTTTAACACCAATGAGTTCTGGCGGAGCAACAACTCAAGCTATTGCACTATGCCTATATGCCATGCTTATATGTTCGTGGAAACCCTTCAGCCTCTACCTGCCCTTTATGTGGTCATTACAAACCCTTGTTAAAACACAGATTTTGGACTTGCCAACCTATATCCACTTTCTGGACTCAAATACTCAATTACATTGCCTCCATCACTTCTCTTCACCTACCAAAGATCCTCTACCTCTTCTCTTTGGCAATCTAGAACAGCTCCCACCAAGGGCTTGCCCGCGTCAGCCATGCCACATAAACCATGGCTCTCCTCCTGCCTGATGATCGCGAGAAGAGCTATTTGAAAAAGTGGGGTCTCCAACAGCCCCCCCGAATATCTCAGATGTCAAAACAGACCTTAATGCCCTTCTTCGTCTGGACCAACTCGATTCTCTAACCTCCTCCCAGCAGCAAGAGAGGAGAAAAATTCGAAAATGG
>CATNWA010005026.1:0-14351 GCA_951230385.1 Staurois parvus | reverse complement strand
CTCTTTCCACCCCGCCACCCGCATTGTACGCGATGGGCGGCAGCTCAGGAAGCAAGAACGGGGCGCTTTGACACAGGGGGGTTTGCGCACCGGACACAGCAGAATGAGGATCCAGTGGTCATGTGATTGCTATGTTGCTATTCGAAAAAAAATGTGTCATTTTCTCAAAAATTTGTGGCAAAAAATAAAATCTTCCATGGACTCAACTTGCCTCTCGGCAAAATTCCTTGGGGTGTCTACTTTCCAAAAAGGGGCATTTGGGGGGGGGGTGGGTTGTATTTTTTTAGCACTTCAAGACGTGATAGCAGTCAGTCAGAAAATAAAAGCTACATAAATTCAAACTTTCAATAATATATAGTTTGTAGACACTATAACATTCACACAGAACTAATTAATATAACACGTTATGATTTTTTTTTTTACCAAAGACATGTAGCAGAATACATTTTGGCCTAAATGTATGACTACATTTGGTTTTATGGGATAATTTTTATAACAGTAAGTAGAAAATATTGTGGTTTCTTCTAATAATAATAATATAATTTTCAGTCTTTTTTTGTTTATATCACAAAAAATAAGAAACCCAGTTGTTTATTGTAGTATTAGTATTGTTTGTGTTATATAGTAGTATAGTGGTAGTTTGTATTATACAGTATTGTTTGAAAACGGACATACATTTAATTTTGGTACAGTATCGCATGATCACGCAATTACCGGTTTAAATAGAGCAGTGCCGAATAGCAAAAAATGGCCTAGTCAGGGAGGGGATAACCTTCTGGGCCTGAAGTGGTTAAAGGATTTGTGCATTTTCAATAATGTCCTCAAAGTCACATGAAAAAACCCTCTCCCTATCGTATGTTTTTTTTTTTTAATTGGCACATATCATCCATGGAAGTGGCCTGGTTCCAAAGCCTAACAGCTCTTAAATTGTCCAGAATGTAAAAAGATTTGCACCCCCCCCCCCATAGATTTCAATGGGATTTACCTTTAAATTCAGGTTTGCTGAACTTTGATCAAGAATCGTTAAACCAATGTGAATCAAACCTGAACCGTTTCACCCATCACTAGTTGAAGCTCAATTAACAAAACAAAAGGTTTACACTTTTGGTGATATCGATTTTTCTAAAATTATTTTTCTTATTCCTACCTTGATCCAGGCAACTAGCAATTTTCGTAGCAGTGGTCAGTGAAGGAAACCTTTTGTGATCCTTTTCAGTACAGGTTCCATTTGGTACACATTCCCCCATGGTACGGGTTCTCTTTGGTACATATCCCCCATGGAAGTGTCCAGTTTCCAAAACCTATTGTCCAAAAAATGTCCAGAATGTAAAAAAGATTTGCCTCCCTAGACTTCAATAGGATTCACCTCTACCTATGTGTGCTGAATTCCAAACAGACTTGTTGAACCCTTGATGGATCAAAGCTGAGCAATTTCATCCACCACTAGTTGTAAGCTCAATTAACAAAATTTAAATTTTGGGGCTTTGGTTGATATTAATTTTGGCAAAAGACTTTGCTATCCCTATCTAATAAAATGCGACCAGCATTATTTAAAGCAGAGGTCAGTGAAGGCAGTCTATGTAGCCTCTCAGCACAGGTACCCTTTGGTAGATATTCCCCATGGCAAGGTTCCTGTTAAATGTATATCCCCCATGGAAGTGTCTATTAGTCCTTAAACTGCCCAAAATCAAGATTTGCCTCTCTTAGAATTAAGTAGGATTCACCTCAGTTTTTAGGTGTGCCAAATTTGAACAAGAGTTGTCGAACCCTTGACAAACCAAAGCTGAGCAGTTTCATCCATCACTGTGGTAAGCTCATTAACAAAATTGAAAGTTTCCACTTTGGTGATATTAATTTTCCCGAAAATTCTTTGCTTTATCCCTATCTATCCCTATCTAGATCCGGGCAACTAGAAATTTTTTGAACCCAAAGGGTCAGTGAAAAGCAATCTATTTTAAACCTTTTGGCTAGGGATGCGCAGAAATTTCGGGGGGGCCAAAAAACTCTTCGGCCGAAAAGCACCGACAAAAGGGAGCCAAAAAACCCCACCCTTGCCACCGCCTGCCCACCATTGCCGCCCGCCGTTGCCGTCACCAGCTGCCACTCGGTAGTTCTAAAGCCTTCCCTAGAAACCATCGAACGATCCCAGCACTGGGCATACAGATTAGTGAAGGAAACATGGCCTCCACCAGGGGCGGACTGACCATTTTGGAAACTGGGCCTTCCCGGGGGGCCGGGGTTCAGTAGGGGGCCCCATGAAAATGGCCCCTGGTACCTTTTTCATAGGCCTTTTTTGAGTTTGGGGCAAGGACACAGGGGCCCCATGATCACCTATTGCCCGGGGGCCCCATGAGTTGTCAGTCCTGGCCTCCACTCATATCTATGCCCTTGGAGGACCAGAGCGATGTCACTTCCGCTTCCGGCATTTTTTTTTTAAAGCACTTTCTTTGATCAAAGTTTTACATTACAGAGGGGAGATGTGGGTCCTATTGGCCCCCATAAACTCTCCATAAAGAGAACCTGACACTAATTATTTCTATTACAAGGGATGCATGCATTCCTTGTAATAAGAATACAAGTGATTTAAACTTTTTTTTAAAGGGACAGTGCAAAAAAATAAAAAAATTAAATAAATAATAAAAACAATTTTTAAAGTGCCCTGTCTCCCCGTGTTCGTTCGTAGTGGTGAACGCATACGTATGTCCACGCCCACATATGTAAAATGGTGTTCAAAACCACACACGTGAGGTATCACCATGAACGTCAGAGCAAGAGCAATAATTCTCGCACTTTGACCCCCTCTGTAACCTTACACTTTCTAACCCGTAGAAATTTTAAAAGCATCACACCATGGAGATTTTTAAGTACCACAGTTTTACGCCATTCCATAGAGTGCGCAATTTTAAGTGTGGCATGTTGGGTAGCTATCTACTCGCCGTCACATACTCTTCTATTTTACAAAAAAATGGAGGTATATGTTGTGATTTTTTTTTTTTGTTTATTCAAAGTGTATTTTTTTTCAAAAAAATTATATTCTTTTTAAAACTGCGCATTTCGGTTTCGGTTTTTGGCCAAGTGCATTTTGAATTTTTGGTTTCGGTTTTGGCACCAGAATTTTCATTTCGGTGGCACCACTACTTATGGCATAGGGTTCCTTTAATAGGTAGGTCAAAATTCACAAATAATGCTTTAAATACCAATACCTTCCAACTGGATTCCCTTGGCTGCCCTTTTATTTTCAGGTAAGCAAAAACTGTATATTGACTGTTGTTGCTTCCCTCCTTGGAATTTTTTAACGTCATAAAACCAACATCCCAAAGGGGTCTCTCTGGATTGTTCTGGAAAAAAAACCAAGTCGACCAGATTTAAATAAAGTAATTCATTATGCAAAATCCTGACGATTGCTATGATTTTAAAAAGACAATGAGAACAAAAAGATTTAGTGCGCGTTAAAAAAAGAAAGTTGATTTGTAACAGGAAGCATCTGTCTTATTTATATATTTTATAATTTATTATTCATTATGTTCCTCTCCACAGGGAGCCATAAAACTGATCTATTCATTAAAACATCCTCATTGCTCATTCTTAATCTCTTTTATATAAAAATAAATAAATAAATTTTCCCAAATTCATTATAAGTTAATTGTTTATTTCTCCCATCAGTAAGTAAAACTGATAGACTGTTGGGAAGAAATTTTTTTAGGATTTTGGGAAACTTTGTAAAAATTTAACTTCAGGATGTAAGGAAGCGATAGGAACACAATACCTTTTTGGCTTAACCACTTCAAGTCCGGACACTTTTACCCCCTTCCTGTCCAGGAAAATTTTCAGCTTTCAGGCTACCCACACTTTGAATGAAAAATGCACAGTCATGCAACACTGTACCCATATGAATTTTTTAGCATTTTTTTGAGACAGAAAAAACTTTATTTTGGTGGTATTTATCACCACTGGGATTTTTTTTTTTTTGCTATATAAATGAAAAGTCCAAACATTTAGAAAAAAGTGTTTTTCTACAAATACAATTTTGCAAATAAATTATCTTTCTTCATAAAAACTTGGCCAAAATATATTCAGTTGCTTTTTAGTAAAAAAAATAACCCAAAATTTTTTTAACCAAAAATTAAATTTTTCAAATTTTTTTTTTTTACATTTTTGATTTTATGTTTTTAAAATATTATTTGTTTTTTGTTTGTTTGTTTTAACATACTATCACCCTAAACAGTACAGTGTCACCGTAGTGACACTGTACTACTTGCGGGGGTGATGAAGATTTTTTTATTTTTTTTTTACACTGATTTCTTTTTACACCCATAAAGGCTGTAAAAGCAATAATTTTTTTCCTTTTCTCTGGCTCATTCTTGCAGCCATTGAGAAATACTGTGAGAGCTGTGATTGGTCATAGCTTGTCACATGGTACAAGGCTGGTTGTGAATAGCCTTTTACCATGTGACCTCTGTGATCATTCACAGATTTCACACGTAGTAAGCAATGATGTCAGGAAGTAAAATTATTATTATTATACAATATTTATAAAGCGCCAATAGTTTTACTCAGCGCTGTACATTACAATGGGGGACAGAACAATAACAAAAACAAAATAATCCCAAAACATGAGGGGATCGAAGGGCCCTCCCTTTTAAAGTTTACAATCTAGGAGGGAGGGGGATTGGGGGGCACAGGGGAGAATAGCGTGGGGGTTTGGGAGTGGTGGGGAAGAGTGGAGGAGGGTCGGCAATTTTGGCAGGGGGGGGGGTAGGTTTCCCTGAAGGGGTTGGGTTTTTTCCCGGGGGTGTGCCAAAAGGGAAGGAAAAGTAGGTGTTTATTTTATGGGTTGGGGGCAAGGGGGGTTTCCAAGGATGGGGGGGAACCCCCTGAAAAATTTTTCCGGGAGGCGGGCATGGGAGGAGGGGGAACCCAGGGGAAACTAGAGAAAGGAGGTCTTGGGGGAGGAGGGGAAATTTGGGGCGGGGTTGGGCGGTATTTTTGGATTTAGGTCAGTGATTTATTTTGGGGGCCCTTAGGGTGGACAGCTTTTTACGTAAAGGGGTTTGGGTTTTTTAAATTTCTGCAGCAAAGAGGGATGGGGAAAGGAAATGGGGTTTGGGAGGGGTTTTTAAACCCCAGGGAACACGGGGGGTATTTACTATAAAAAAACAAATATGTCGGGGGCCCGGGGGCGGACGGACCATTTGGAAAATCGGGCACTGCCCGGGGGCCCCGGGTCAGTGGGGGGGGCCCCATAAAAAAATCCCCCCGGGGTACTTTTTTATGGGCTTTTTTGAGTTTGGGAAAAGGCAAAAGGGGGCCCCATGATGCCCTTTTTTTCCCCCGGGGGGCCTAAATGATTTCCCAAGTCCACCCCTTTCAGGGTTTATCACAAATTTTTGTCAGTGTTGATTTTTACTTAAAAGTCACAATAGAAAGGACGGGCCCACTGGGCCCCTGACTGATTGTTTACTTATGTTAGGCCTGCGGGTGATTTGTCGACTCCTCCCCTGCGTGCAAATGATGGAGCAGATCCCCAGTGTCCCCTTGTTGCCTTAGAATAATAATATTTGAGCCATGTAGTTGAACAGTGGTGGAGTGGGGGGAAACGTCTGATATGCTGCTCAGCAACCACACAGGGCCCAGGTTTTTTAAACAGGAACAAGAGCTCCAGATTTGTAAGGGGCCCTGGTTTGGCAGAATTCACACCATGCTGGCCAGGTCCTGTCCTATTTTCTTAAAGGGGATACCCACTTTCACTTTGGAGAAACCGTATTCCAAAGGCCCCCCCATTTATACAGATATTCCCACCCTGAGGCTTGTCCCCCAAAAAAAAACCAATTTAAAAAAGCTTTTTAAATGCTTTATGAAGCCATCAAAAAACACCGGGCTTTTGACATTTCTTCTACACCATCACATAAAAACATGTTTATCACAACCTCCTAACAGGGTAAAATTTCAAAAACCCATTCTCCTGATAGCTTCCTTTTATTGTCTCTTTGGCAGAGCTTTTGGAAATTCACTTCCCATTGCGCTATCTTCCAGCTGTTACAGTCTTTTCACAGGTGGTTCCATTTGATTTCCCTCCACACACATGAGGTGCTCCTCAGTGTCACCCAAAACCAGGCCTGGACTTGTAGATGAAGGCGGGGGGGGAAAAGGTCTTTCCATATCCCCAATTTGTCCTTCCTTACCCCCTACCTTTTCACCCCTGCAGGGGGGTCTTTCTCCCCTTGCAATACGCATTTCACTTCTGATCAGGGGTAATCTTTTCCCCATACCTCAACCTCTGGCCAAGCTGGATATAAAGGGGGACAACTTCAGCCACTCATCACCCAAAGGGAGGGGTAAAAATTTAAAATGTCACTGACACTCATGGTCACCGGGGGATGTAACAGGATTTTTAATTTTGAGAAGTTTTTTAAAGTATGAGTTGGGCAATAACACAGCCCCCAAGCTGTCAGCAAAAGTGGCGCACAGGGCTGGGGAAAAAAATTTGGGGGGGTACTTATAAACATTTTCTTATACCCAAAATATTAAAACTTTTTTAAATTAAAACAAAAAAATTTTTAACACCCTAAATCAATCTATTCCCCCCGGGGCGGGGGCCCCCCCCGAACCCCTCTTCTTTTCCATTTTTTGGCCCTCTTCTCCTCCACTTGGTATTTCTCCGGGGGACCATCATGACTTCCCCATTATCATGAAATTTCACTTGACCCTTTTTTTTGCAAAAAAAAAAGTTGCTGTTGCTGTAACTGCTTAAAAAAGTTTTGGTTGCGTTCGACTTTCATGTTTTTGTCTCTTCTTAAAGTCTATATAAAACTCTTTCCATTTAAAACAATGCTGTCCAGGGGATACAATTTTTGTTGTGGATTTCCCGCAGAGAAAACAGTTTTTTTCCCAAAACACTTTTTAAAGGAAGTGAAAAAACAGATTACTGGCAGAAATAAAAAGCTTGTACAAGGGGAAATTAGAAAAAGAAACGCTTGTTACTGGGGAAGCTACAATATGTACGTCATTTGTTTTTGCACAATTCTACTTTAAAACAAAGCTAAAGTTAATAAATTCACTCAAACTAAGCTTAAAAATTTAAAGGGATTCAAATGAGATCTGGTTGCACATGGGACTTTATAGCTCCCTGACCTGACTAGATTGCATTTTTTTTTATTTTTTTTCAAAAAAAAATGGAGGGCTTAAAAAAAATTTTTAAATTGAGGGTTTTCGGGCATCCTGCCGCCGTGCGGCCGTGTGGGGGGCAAAGGGGACCCCCTTTCCGGGCCCGACGGGGGGCGATTGCATATCCCGAAAAGGGGCTTCATGTGAAACACTTTGGCATAGCATAAAAGTCCCCAAGGCGGGCTTTTTTAAACCCTTTGCAATACATTTTAACCCAATGCCTTCTGTCTATAACGTCCTGCACTCAAAATTTGATTCTTTTGGCCTTTTACCCCTGAATTTTTTACCTGACCTAAAGAGAACTGGGGCCTGCACCAAACCCCGGCTTTTCACTGACTATCCGCTTGCCTGCCCCCCTTGAACTTTATTTTTTCGTTTGATCCGGGGCCCCGGGCTTTGTTAACTCTGCGGGCAACCTATTCCCTGTAACCTGCACCGGGTTTGTTTTCCTATTGCTCCCAAAATATTATCTACTGAGCACCCCACGGTCCTGCCCCGGCCTGCACCCTAAATCCCCGGGCCATACCTGCGCCCCCCCTTCCCCCCCTCGGCCCCGGGGCCCCCTCCCATCCTGGTCACGCCATACCTGCTGCGGGGCCAAATTTAAAACCCGAAATTAAAATTGAAATTTCAATGCCTTCGGGGGTTCTTAAACGTCCTTCCCACTCAAAAACCCTGTTTCTTTTCCCTTTGTATCCTGATCTGACCAGACTAAGAGAGAAACTCCGCCTGCACCGCCCCCCGGCTATCCCTAAACTATCCGCTTGCCCTGGATTTTTTTTAAATTTAAATTTTGCTCGTTTGATCCTCCCCAGCTTGTCTGACCTGTGCCCTTTACTTACCTGACCTGCACGGGGCTTGTTCCTGATTGCTCCCCAACTTATTACTGCAGCACCCAGGGTTTCCTTTGCCCCCGGGCCGGGAAATCCCTGATCCCCGCCATACCTCCCTGGCTGCCCCAATGGTCCGGCCCCAGGCCCCATCCTGGCCCATTTGCCACCCACGCTGCTCCCCAGACCACGCTCCTGTGCCCAGTCCCTTTGCATCCTGATTGCGGGGCCATCCCTCCCCTGCTGCTGCCCCAAAGTTCCTGAAATCTGAAAGGGCCTGCATCCGGATCTCCGGGGCCCTTACCCTACCTGCTGCCATTTTCCCAGACCTACCGGCACTTGTGCCACCCGGGCTCGGGCCCCTCTTTTCCCCCACTATCGGGGGCCTTCCGAGCGGGAGTTGAAAAAGGACCCTCCTCTCCAAATTTCAGGCTCCCCAACCAGGTACGGGGACAGGGGGTTTGGTTTTTTACTTTTAAATTAATTTAAATTAAAACCATTTTTGCCCCCTAAAAACTTTGTTTTTAAAATCCAAAGCGCAACCCCAAAAGCATTGGGTCTTCACTAAAGTGTATAAATAAATAAAAAAAAAACCCCTTTGGGTTTTTAAGGGTTTCGGGGAATACAACTCAAGGAAATGCCAAATTGGTGACCCCCAAGACAATTTAGGAAAGTATGATGCTAAAGTGGATTAAAGGGGGGAGCATTAAAAATCACTAAAAACCGGGAAACGGGTTAGGGGATAGGTAGACTGAAAACAGAACCTGTTGCCCAAAAGGGAAAAGCCCCCCAAAAACCATTGTCTTATTTTGGCTAATAAAAAAAAAAATTTGGAAAGGGGGCCCCAGCAGATATAGTCTTGTTTGCGGGTTGCAATAGAAGGCTAGTAGGGGAAAATTAAGGGACAAAAAATCCAAAAATATAGGTTCCTTTCATACTATGGGGGAGTAAAAAAGAACTAACCCCCTTTGAGATCCGGGAACTTATATGAAAAATTGCGAATGTTTCCCAATATAGCGGCCCCCTCCCCTGGGAAACAGTAAAGGACTGTTTAGACATCACAATTTTTTAAAATTAAAAAGTTAAAAAAAGATTAAAAAATAAAAAAAATTCAAAATCTTTGGCAAACAATTTTTTTTTATCGGGCAGTAGCCTTGTCAAAGTGGGGCCACAGAGGAAATGAAAAACCTGGGAGATGGTAAAAGGGGGTGTATGAGTAGGGAGGTAGCTTTGTAAAAACCTACACGTCCCATTTAAAAGGAATGCTCTTGCCTGCTTTCCCCCAGATGACCCCAAAGGGTCCTAATAAAAGAAAAATTTCATAAATGTCCTAAAATTTTTTAAACCACTTTCTTCTGGGGGCCGCCAAGGTTTAAAAAAAACTAACTCAGCAGATCAGTTTGGCTGACATTTGCAGTTTATCCCCCAAGGGATTGGTCTTTTCTGCCTGCGGGTGAACCTAAAACCCTGGCGGACCCTTTTTAAACTTATCTCTTTTTTTCCCATCAGAAAAGTTAATGATAATCACGGGGGGGAAATTTTCTTCCATAATTTTTTACCCACAAATAAAGGGGGTTTAGCCCCATAACATTTTCCAAAACCCCCAGGAACCCCCAACCCACCCCGCTCCTCCCTCCCCCCCTCCCCCCCACTCGATTGCGAAAATTTCCCTCCTCACGGGCCCCTGCCTCGCCCCCGGGCAAAATTCCCCGGTTCAGTCCATCCGTATACGCTGCCAGACTCATTAACCTCCCACCGCCCCCTCATCCGCAACTCTCCCACCCTTCCAAAGGCTTAAGGGGTTTGGGCCCAAGGGATAAAATTTCAAAATCCTAACACTGACGCAAAAAAGTTTGGCCCCACCACCTCCCCTTTCCGAACTACTTTCACTGACCTAATACCCCCAAGAAACCAAAACCCAACACCACCATTTCCGCTCCCAAAAACCCCTCCTTCTCTCTTTTTCCCCCGGGTCTCCTCCCCCCCACTCCCCCCGCCCTCCGGGAAACTTCTCCGGGGGTCACCCACCTCTGGAACTCCCCCCCCAAAACCCATAGATTACCCAAAACCCTACTCTCCTCTCCTTTAGGTGCACCATCAAAAAAACCCATCTCTTCGGGGAAGCCTACCCACCCCCTGCTAACTTGCCGACACTACTCCACTCTTCCTACCACTCCATCCCCCACAGCTTTCTCCTCCTGTGCCACCATCCCCTCCCTCCTAGATTGTAAACTCGAAAGAGCAGGCCCTCAATCCCCTCATGTTTTGCATTGTAATTGGTATTGTTCTGTCACATGTTCTGTCCCCCTTTTTAATGTACAGCGCTGAGCGAACTAAATTTGGGGCTTTATAAATACTTTAATAATAATAAAACATCTTCCAACTTTTTAATTCAGTATGCCCGTTTAGAAGAACAATTTTTGTATTGCTATTATGTTGGGCCCCATGGCAAAAAAAAACGAAGCCTGGCTGTCGCTGAAAAAATTCTTGTGTCAGCCAATACAGTGAAGGAATGGAAGCTGCTCAGCCGAAACCCCCGGAGTCCAATTTGAGAAATGGCCTCAGGTGCCATTTTTGGCCATGCCCTCTGATGCGTTTAAACCCCACCCCACCGGGGCTTGGTCACAAAAGCCCTTTTTTGTGTTTCTTTATGCCCTTGTTTCTTCATGTTCTGGAGAGACAATTATGTAAAAATAGTTTATTAACTTAGTGATTATGTCAAAACTGATTTAAAACCCAAAAAAAAAAATTTCTATTTTGTTTTTTGAAACTTTTTAAATTAAATTTAAAACAGTTAAATGATTCAAACTGCTTATGCAAAATTTTATTTTTTTTAAATCCAAAAATTTTTTTCTTTTCCCTTTTTAGAGGGTGTGTGTGTGCATGTGTGTGTGTGTGGGGGGGGGGGGGGACACTGTATTTAGTCTAGTTAAGTTGATATTTTTTATATTTCTTTTTGTATTTTTATACAGGTTTTACTATAGTTCAAGCAGGTGAGAGGGGGATCTTCACACCTCGAAAGTGGAATCCTAGGCAGCATCTTGTCTGTAGGCGAAGAAAATGAAACACCCTGTGTCTTTTTTTTTTTTTGGGGTTTACTGCATAGTACTTTTTGGATATTTCTTTAAAACACAAATAAAATACAATTAGCTCGCTTTTTTTTCCCCCTCCAAAATTTCTTATAAAATGTTTCTATTGGAGTTTTCATCCCATCAATGGTGAAAAAATTAAATGTGAAAATATGCTGCTTACAATTCAAGTAGTTCTTAAGCTTTTCCTTTTTGTCAAAGTGTTGAAGACTTCATCCCATCATGCTTTAGATTTTCACTCAAACTTATTTTTTTCTAAGTCATCTTAAAATAAGAACTAGATGGGAGTTAAGTAAAAGCAAATGAAGCCCAAAAAACCCTCAAGCCAATAAACCATCTCATCCTTTCAGTATTTTGTACTTCCGACCTGTCATTTGATGATTTGCCAACACTCAACTTTAGTATTGTTTGATATGTCCTGATAATGAGATAAAGTTCATTCTAAAGTAAGTTCTTTTGGATTTTTTTTTTCATTTTCTCACCATTGCGTCCTTGCGAACAGGGTTGTTTTTCTTCCAAGATAGACATGGTGCGATGTTGATGATTTGGACCACTGACTAGCTTCTAAAATGTTGGTGAGAAAGGTGTAAAAGGCAAACCCGCACGTTAAATTACCCCCCCCACACAATTTTACCCCCAGGTACCACACTCTGTCGATTTACTAACTATAAAATTTAAATAATACAAAAACATTATATTTTCATGTTGTGATAGTGACTTTAGCCGACTTACTAAAACTTCCTTTTAAAAGCCAAAAAAATGCTTAACTTTGCTATAAAAGTAGTACAGTCCCAAATTGAGATTAATTGTAACTTGTTTGAAGGAGAAATGACCTTATAGGCACAGGGGTTTTTTAAATTACCTTGGTCTGCAATGTTCTCTAAACCTCAAAATGATATTTCTTTGCTCCTTCTTGTAACTGTAGCGCTACCCTCGCGAGATCCGCTTGTATATTGTGCCCCAGTTTAAACCCTTACTCTGCCCTGCAACCAGGCACAGTGTATTTCTTCACCCAAAATTTACACTCCCACACAGGGGCGGACTAACCATTTGGGGAAAATTTCCGGGTACTGCCCGAGGGCCTGGGTCAGTAGGGGGCCCCATGAGATGCCCCTGGTACCTTTTCATAGGCTTTTTTGAGTTTGGGCAAGGACACAGGGGCCCCATGATCCCCTACTGCCCGGGGGCCCCATGAGTTGTCAGTCCCCCTGCTCACACATACTTCCGCTCGTAGTCTAGTCTCATTTATGACTAGTTCTAGGGAATGATTCGCTTGTTTTGAGTATTATTGTGAACATCGGGGTTGGATGGGTAATCTATGTAGGGAAATTCAAAAAATTAGAACCTACTAAACCAGAGGCATATTGTAGACTGATTTCATTAGCTTTGTAGCACAAGTATCGATTTCTAGCCTGCCTCAGGTCGACTG
This sequence comes from Staurois parvus, assembly GCA_951230385.1. Taxonomy (NCBI): domain Eukaryota; kingdom Metazoa; phylum Chordata; class Amphibia; order Anura; family Ranidae; genus Staurois; species Staurois parvus. Next base: position 1,839 of record CATNWA010005026.1, on the reverse strand, counting down.
AAATCATGATAACGCAGCCATCCTTTTGTATAAGGTCAGCAGCATTAGTAGTTTCGGAATGAGCCAAGTCCTTTAGCTGTTTTAGTAGTAGCAGGGTTGAGCTCCACGGCGAAAACTTGTTTAAGGTAGACTGTAGCAGTCCAGGAGTAATAGAACTGAGCAAAGTCCCTTGCAGAAGCACACATTGGACAAGCTCTTCAGAACACTAGCCCAGTGTTCTTTTTTCTCAGACCCATGCAGACTATCAGAACCAAATAGGTAGCAAGGACACGAGTCCCCAAATCTCTCAGTGTCTGTACTCACAAGTCCAAGGACAGAATGGTTGCCTCCTCCCAATCTTCCGAGCAACTCTCTTTCTAGTGATACCAGAGAGATCTTTGGCAGACAGCTCCCCTCGGTCAATTTACTCTAGGACAAGAGTCACTCTCATAAGCGTCGACCCACCAGCCTGCCTCAAGCCTAGCTTGGTGCAATCCACTCCCGGGAAAGACACTGAACTCATGTGCTCTCAGAATAAAAATACCACTCCCAGCATGCAATGGGGTCACCTTCCCTGCAATTGGTCAGGGTTGTATCCATATTCATGCTGCGCATTTGCCTAGCCCTACTCATGTTCTGGAAGGCTCTCATAACTTCCTGAAGGTGGGCAGAACTCAGACAAACTCAAACAATACCAGAACAGCATGATCGGACCTAACACACTCAATCACGGCACCTTACTAGGAGTGTGCTACATAACTCTGTGTATAAATATGCGGGGTTTAAGAAATATACAAAGCTTGAAGAAGGGATCTAAGGTATGCCAAAAACATGCATCAATAAAAACTTAAAGTGATATTTAGATGTGTTTTTTTTAACAAACAAACATGTTATACTTACCTGCACCCCCAATACTTCTCACTTTTAGGTCCCTCGCAGCCACCCTGGGCTCCACTCCCTGCTGAGTGTCCCCAGAGCAACTTGCTTGCTCTGGGGCACTTATGCATGCTCGCTCCCAAAACCTGCTCTGTATGTCCATAAGACACACAGAACAGGGCTTGGCCCTGCCTCCGCCCTGCTCTTCATCACTGGCTCTGATAGCAGCAAGGGCCAATGGTCAGAGTGAGAGATCCAAGACAGCCTTGGCTCTTTTGCACATCACTGGATCAGGATCTGCGATTAGGGAGGGCTGGGGAAGGGGGGGGGGGGAGCTGAATGTAGAAGGTTTTTTTCCTTACTGCTTAGAATGTGAAAGCAATACAAGAAAGCAAAAAAATAAAAAAATTCTGCCTTTACAACCACTTAGTTAACCACTTGAGCCCCAGAGGATTTACCCCCCTTAATGACCAGGCCTTTTTTTGTTGTTTTGGTGCTGCACTAATTCAAATGATAATTGCGCGGTCATGCAATGCTGTACCCAAACAAAATTTACGTCCTTTTCTTCACACAAATGGAGCTTTCTTTTGGTGGTATTTGATCACCTGTGCGCTTTTTATTTTCTGCGCTATAAACAAAAAAAACACGAAAATTTTGAAAAAAAAAAATTTTTTCTACTTTCAGCTATAAAAAATATATCGTAAACTCAAAGTTAGTCATAAATTTAAGCCAAAATGTATTCTGCTACATGTTTTTGGTAAAAAAAATCCCAATAAGTGTATATTTTATTGCTTTGTGTGAACGTTATAAGCGTCTACAAACTATGGTATAGATACTGTAATTTATGCCTTTTTTTGCTATACAGCGCTGCACTAATTCAAATGATAATTGCGCGGTCATGCAATGCTGTACCCAATCGAAATTTACGTCCTTTTTTCACACAAATAGAGCTTTCTTTTGGGGGATTTTTATCACCTGTGCGTT
>CATNWA010005025.1:0-25203 GCA_951230385.1 Staurois parvus | reverse complement strand
GTCCCATTTTAGAATAATATGGGAAACCCAACGCTAAAAATCTGGATGGGAGCCGTATATTTTATTCCTGAAATTACCTGAAATTCCCCCAAAGGGTATAGTCATCCAAAAAACCACATTTTTCTGTGATACATAAACCGCCCCCCCTGGGGCGGGGTGAGAAATAGTTATGTACACACTTTTCCTAAAACAACCAATCAGGAACCCCTTGGGAAGGTACTTAGAAACAATGGACTATTGGATATAAAACCCATGTGCTTTAAAAAAAAAAAAACCCTCAAAAAGGGACCTAAAATTGGAAAAGACCTGACTTTCTGAAGAAGATCTCTGCTGAAATAACTACTTTTCCATCTTTTCACACTTCCTAAAACTTTAAACCTCTAAACTTATAACTCTCCGACATTCTCTCCCATATTGAATCTATCACTTGCCTATTATCAGTCCAAAGGCTACCACGCATCTAAATCCACGGAGAGATGCCTAGTCTGACGACCGGTGGTGGGTGAGATGTTTTATTTGATTTTGTATAATTACTTTCTCTTTTTGTAAAACAAAAAAAATCCCTTAGTGTATTACAACAATAATTGGGTATTAATATCTGTTGTCAATCCTGTGTTTACTGTTAAAAAATTGTTTATTGCCATATTATAACTTATTTCATAATTTCATAAATTATTGACTATTACTAACCAGAGTATCACATATCAGGGCTTACATCTTGCAATCCTATGAGCACGCGTTCTAGAAGACTATAACCTTTGAGATATTCGAAATATATTAATTATTAATAAATGTTAAATAAAATAATCATATCATTAAACAAATTTACCAATTGATGTAAATTAGTTAGAAACTTGATTAGTGTTCTTACATTGGGCTAGGTTTATACTCTTGTGTTGTGTGTACCAATATTCATCTTTAATCAACCATTCCTTTTGTTGCGTTTTGTGTTTAAGCGTACTGTATATAATTTTTCTGTACATAAATAAATTTTTATATTTATGCTATTATAAGGGGCCACACAAATTTTTGTTCTCGCTTTGACGCTGATGTAGCTGTATGCAGTAAACGAAATCATATTGGCAATAAAAATATCAAGGTATAATAATAAGTGGTGATCAAATTAACATTCAAAAATGATGTTTCAAATTATGGTTTACTAAATATTTGCCGAATTTTTAAAACGGCTGGAGAGAGCACTGTAATATTTCTATCTAAGGGAAAGGGACACGCCCTTTAATAAATAATATATATCCTACATAAACCACCACTATACAAATCAGGAGCTTGGCAGGTTTCTGGATTCTTTGGGGGAAAACGCTAGTAGCTAGTGTCTGCAATCAAATTCACAAATTTTCGTGTGCCGTAAGCTCAGAGGGTTGTATTGGAAAGCCAAAAGATGGCAAGTTCTGATCCTAAAGATAGAGTCAATCCTGAACCGTCCCGTTCACTATGTTGGTGTTTGATGTGTTTGGACCCTGGGACATATTGTAACATTCGACGAACTAGAGGAGGCAGTGCTGACAGCAAACGCTGGGCTTTCCTATCTTTTCCACATGTCTTTCTACAAGAGAAGTGCATATAGAATTGGTTGAGTCCATGTCAGCATCCAGTTTCATCAATGCTCTAAGAAGATTCTTTTCTGTTCGTGGTCCAGCTAAGTTGATTCGCTCTGATAGAGGTTACTAAAACTTTGTAGGAGCATGCAAAGAGCTGCATATATGCTCAAATGATACAGAACATTCTAGACTATCTTCAAGACAAAGGATGCACATGGATCTTTAAACACTCACACTCATCTCACATGGGGGGTGCTTGGAGAGATTAATAGGTTGTAGCGAGGGCGCATTTTAGATGCAATGTTACTCCAAGCTAAACCTACTCGTTTGACTCATGAGACTTTGAGTACTTTCATGGCAGAATCATGGCTATCATTAATGCAAGACCTTTGGTACCACTATCTACAGATCCTGATAATCCTACAGTTCTTACGCCTGCCATGCTCTTGACCCAAAAGGTAGACTCTTTATCGGCCCCTTATGGGGACTTTAGTACAACAGAACTTCATGTAAAGCAATGGAAACAAGTCCAATGCCTGGCTGATATGTTTTTTTGGAAGAGATGGAGGAGAGAATACCTGTGTACCTTACAAAGTCGCAAGAAATGGACTGAGACCAGTCCCAACGTCAAAGATGGAAATGTTGTTTTATATTGAAAGATAGTCAAGAAAGCAGAAATGACTGGCCTATGGGAATTGTCACAAATACATTGCCAAGTAAAGATGGTAATGTCAGAAAGGTTGAAGTCAAAGTGACGAAACAAGGGACTGCTAAAGTGTATACTAGACCAGTTTTCAGATTTGCAGATTCAATGTTCTCCTTTGAATAGCATTTCTGTTGTGTAGTTGGCACAATACATAGCAGAGAGCTCCTCACTGATAGCGTTCAGGCGAGACATTCGCCATTGAGTTAAATTCCATCCTGTGGATTACAATTGGGGTTGGAGATAGTTTGGCCTTGGGCGGCTTCTCCAATCCGAAGATGGGTTTTATGGACTAAACTATTTCTTCATGTGTGCTATCAGCTTGAAGTACCATAGCCAAAAGACCCTGATATGTTGTGGACTCATGTTTTATATGTTACCAATCTAGGCCGGATGTATTTTCTTATGATGTGTTTTCCCTGTACAGTAGATATGTATAGGTAGTGATATAATATATTATATCAGGCAGGGAGTGTGTTGCCTTCACAGGCTAATGGAATTATAGTTACTTATATGGGACATGTAGTGTACCACGGCCATCTAGTGGCAAACATGTATGGCAGTTCTCTGGATATGTAAACTCTCAGACAGGAAATGACTTTTGGTTTAGGAAGTTCTTCAGCCATTTTAGATTGCCATTCACTGGGGATGCAGCGTGCCTGATTCTCTCCCAAGGGGCTTGGAGACATCATCACCTGTAAGTGCCTTTCTGCTGTGTCATCTGTCATAGTTATTCTATGCTACACTAGTTATATTCTATGTATACTGATATGCTGTCATTGTATTGTGTTTCAGTTTCACCTATAAAATAAAGTTGGATTCTTTGGTAGACAACACAAGCAGTGGGCTTCTGTTTGCTGGAGATTCTGACGAGGGTTTAGCTGTCCGTTTAGAGCCACACATAGTCAGTGTTTTGAGAACGGAACATGTCTGATTTTGGAGGTCTCTGTTTTATTATGTATTCCTTTGTTTTTATTATCTTGTGTTCTGTGTCTTTAAGACTTTTCTATCTGTATTAAAATATATTTTTTAAACATTTGGTTGCATAAGAGTTAGGTTTATTGTTTCTTACTTTTTTTTGTTATTTTGGCACTTCCCTGATATCTCTGAAAGGTAGATACAATGCAGGAATGGGTATTAGGGGACATTTCTCGGGGCTGCAGTTCCTCTGAACTCCACAAGATGGTGATCTCATTTCTACTACCCAGACAGGACTTCTCTATGGAATACGGACAGGAAGTGATGACAGGAACAGACAAGAAGTCATATATGGAATATAAACAGGCTGTGCCTTGTGTGTGGAAGTAGCAGCGGAGGAGGTAATAAGATGTTATGTTCTATTTACACCAGTAACCCCCCATCATGTCCGTCCTCTTCCTCCATAATCAGTGTGACGTCTTTTATCTCCAGCAGATGATGATGCACACATGTTGATGATACACATCAATATTTAGAAGGACACAAGGATCTCTACAAGGACGTCATGATGGACAATCAGCCGCCCCTCACATCACCGGGTAAGAGGAGACTTTATTGTAAAGGAGAGAGCAGTACGGAGGATCCACCTAGATCCCCCATCATCTGATAAACACATAGAAACAATGGATTCAGTCAGTGTGTGTGTTTCCTACAGATGGATCCAGTCATGGGAACCCACCAGAGAGATGTCCCCGTCCTCTGTATTCCCGGGATTCCACACAGGAAGGTCACACCATCCCTCACCATCATCAGGTAGATGATGACAATTATTGGTAGTTGTGATTTATACACAGCATGTTTGTTACAATGAATGTTTTATTATATCTTTCAGAGTGGAATCCTCGGGGATGAGAATATTGATGTTAAAGAAGAGTATAAAGAGGAGGATGAGGAGTATATGGAGTGATGGAGGAGTTTTCAGAAGGACACAAGGATATGATGGAGCCACCTAATACCAGGAACCCACCAGAGAGATGTCCCCACCGTCCTCTGTATTCCCGGGATTCCACACAGGAAGGTCACACCATCCCCCTCACTATTGCAAGGTTGGTGGGATGGAGCATCTAGAACATGGATTCATAGAGACAATGTGTGGATTTTTTTATGTGACCTTATATTTTACAGATGATATTTTCTCTCATTTCCTTGATTTAGAGTGGAGATCCAATCGATATAGAATTTGAGGTGAAAGCAGAAGAAGAAGAGGCGTATGTGAGGGATGATCAGCAGTCTATGGAGGAGGATGGAATAACGGGGACATTTATAGAGGAGGACACTCCTACAGAGATCAGCACAGGTGGGTCATGAACACTAAATCCATTCCTCCACCCATACTGCTCACTGATTGGTCCAGAGTAGGGCGGGGACTGGGTGATATCAGCCTGTAATCCCCTGGTCACTTTCCTGAGCTGTGTTCCCCGTCCTGTATTCCTGGATTTCTCTCGGATAATCTTCCTTCTCTGTGCTGCAGACACAATTTATGTATCTAGACTGGATTTATGGAGGTTCTGGGGTTCAGCTGGCAGCAAAATGTTGATTTTTACTCTAAGCATTGCATAATGTAGGCACCCAGGACATGTGACTGGGGTCTCCTCCTGCCTTGTGCCTGACTCTCCTCCAGGGGACCTTCTCTGTGTTATCTGCTGGCTGTGCCGGGTGGAGGGATATGTCTGTAGTGTCTCAGACCCAAGTCACTGAGTGCAGTCTCAGGAGATGGGAGGCAGCGGTGTGGGACCTACATAGTTACATAGTTAGTCTGGCTGAAAAAAGACATCCATCTAGTTGTACCATTAAAAATAAAAGTTATAATCCGACACCCACAGCTGATCCACCAGAAGGCAAAAACCCAGCAAAGCACGATCCAATCTGCTCCTGCAGCAGGGGAAAAAATTCCTTCCTGATCCCCCCGAGAGGCAATTGGATATTCCCTGGATCAACTTTCCCTATAAATGTTATATCCAGTTATATTCTGTGTATCCAAGAAAGAATCCAGGACTTTCCTACAGCAACCCCCCCTTATGTATTATACATGGAGATCATATCCCCCCCCTTATGTATTATACATGGAGATCATATCCCCCCTTATGTATTATACATGGAGATCATATCCCCCCCTTATGTATTATACATGGAGATCATATCCCCCTTATGTATTATACATGGAGATCATATCCCCCCTTATGTATTATACATGGAGATCATATCCCCCCTTATGTATTATACATGGAGATCATATCCCCCCTTATGTATTATACATGGAGATCATATCCCCCCCCTTATGTATTATACATGGAGATCATATCCCCCCTTATGTATTATACATGGAGATCATATCCCCCCTTATATTATACATGGAGATCATATCCCCCCTTATGTATTATACATGGAGATCATATCCCCCCTTATGTATTATACATGGAGATCATATCCCCCCTTATGTATTATACATGGAGATCATATCCCCCCCCCTATGTATTATACATGGAGATCATATCCCCCCTTATGTATTATACATGGAGATCATATCCCCCCTTATGTATTATACATGGAGATCATATCCCCCCTTATGTATTATACATGGAGATCATATCCCCCCTTATGTATTATACATGGAGATCATCATATCCCCCCTTATGTATTATACATGGTCATATCCCCCCCTTATGTATTATACATGGAGATCATATCCCCCCTTATGTATTATACATGGAGATCATATCCCCCCCTTATGTATTATACATACATGGAGATCATATCCCCCCTTATGTATTATACATGGAGATCATATCCCCCTTATGTATTATACATGGAGATCATATCCCCCCTTATGTATTATACATGGAGATCATATCCCCCCTTATGTATTATACATGGATCATATCCCCCCTTATGTATTATACATGGAGATCATATCCCCCCTTATGTATTATACATGGAGATCATATCCCCCCCTTATGTATTATACATGGAGATCATATCCCCCCTTATGTATTATACATGGAGATCATATCCCCCCTTATGTATTATACATGGAGATCATATCCCCCCTTATGTATTATACATGGAGATCATATCCCCCCTTATGTATTATACATGGAGATCATATCCCCCCCTTATGTATTATACATGGAGATCATATCCCCCCTTATGTATTATACATGGAGATCATATCCCCCCCCTTATGTATTATACATGGAGATCATATCCCCCCTTATGTATTATACATGGAGATCATATCCCCCCCCTTATGTATTATACATGGAGATCATATCCCCCCCCTGTATGTATTATACATGGAGATCATATCCCCCCTTATGTATTATACATGGAGATCATATCCCCCCTTATGTATTATACATGGAGATACATGGAGATCATACCCCCCCTTATGTATTATACATGGAGATCATATCCCCCCCTTATGTATTATACATGGAGATCATATCCCCCCTTATGTATTATATTATACATGGAGATCATATCCCCCCTTATGTATTATACATGGAGATCATATATCCCCCCTTATGTATTATACATGGAGATCATATCCCCCCTTATGTATTATACATGGAGATCATATCCCCCTTATGTATTATCATGGAGATCATATCCCCCCTTATGTATTATACATGGAGATCATATCCCCCCCCTTATGTATTATACATGAGATCATATCCCCCCCCTTATGTATTATACATGGAGATCATATCCCCCCTTATGTATTATACATGGAGATCATATCCCCCCTTATGTATTATACATGGAGATCATATCCCCCCTTATGTATTATACATGGAGATCATATCCCCCCTTATGTATTATACATGGAGATCATATCCCCCCTTATGTATTATACATGGAGATCATATCCCCCCTTATGTATTATACATGGAGATCATATCCCCCCTTATGTATTATACATGGAGATCATATCCCCCCCCTTATGTATTATACATGGAGATCATATCCCCCCTTATGTATTATACATGGAGATCATATCCCCCCTTATGTATTATACATGGAGATCATATCCCCCCTTATGTATTATACATGGAGATCATATCCCCCCTTATGTATTATACATGGAGATCATATCCCCCCCTTATGTATTATACATGGAGATCATATCCCCCCTTATGTATTATACATGGAGATCATATCCCCCCTTATGTATTATACATGGAGATCATATCCCCCCTTATGTATTATACATGGAGATCATATCCCCCCCTTATGTATTATACATGGAGATCATATCCCCCCTTATGTATTATACATGGAGATCATATCCCCCCTTATGTATTATACATGGAGATCATATCCCCCCCCTTATGTATTATACATGGAGATCATATCCCCCCTTATGTATTATACATGGAGATCATATCCCCCCTTATGTATTATACATGGAGATCATATCCCCCCTTTATGTATTATACATGGAGATCATATCCCCCCTTATGTATTATACATGGAGATCATATCCCCCCTTATGTATTATACATGGAGATCATATCCCCCCTTATGTATTATACATGGAGATCATATCCCCCCTTATGTATTATACATGGAGATCATATCCCCCCTTATGTATTATACATGGAGATCATATCCCCCCTTATGTATTATACATGGAGATCATATCCCCCCTTATGTATTATACATGGAGATCATATCCCCCCCTTATGTATTATACATGGAGATCATATCCCCCCTTATGTATTATACATGGAGATCATATCCCCCCTTATGTATTATACATGGAGATCATATCCCCCCTTATGTATTATACATGGAGATCATATCCCCCCTTATGTATTATACATGGAGATCATATCCCCCCTTATGTATTATACATGGAGATCATATCCCCCCCTTATGTATTATACATGGAGATCATATCCCCCCTTATGTATTATACATGGAGATCATATCCCCCCTTATGTATTATACATGGAGATCATATCCCCCCTTATGTATTATACATGGAGATCATATCCCCCCTTATGTATTATACATGGAGATCATATCCCCCCTTATGTATTATACATGGAGATCATATCCCCCCTTATGTATTATACATGGAGATCATATCCCCCCCTTATGTATTATACATGGAGATCATATCCCCCCCTTATGTTATACATGGAGATCATATCCCCCCTTATGTATATACATGGAGATCATATCCCCCTTATGTTATACATGGATTATTATGTGGAGATCATATCCCCCCCTTATGTATTATACATGGAGATCATATCCCCCCTTATATGTATTATACATGGAGATCATATCCCCCCCCTTATGTATTATACATGGAGATCATATCCCCCCTTATGTATTATACATGGAGATCATATCCCCCCTTATGTATTATACATGGAGATCATATCCCCCCTTATGTATATTATACATGGAGATCATATCATATCCCCCCCCTTATGTATTATACATGGAGATCATATCCCCCCCTTATGTATTATACATGGAGATCATATCCCCCTTATGTATTTATACATGGAGATCATATCCCCCCTTATGTATTATACATGGAGATCATATCCCCCCTTATGTATTATACATGGAGATCATATCCCCCCCCCCTTATGTATTATACATGGAGATCATATCCCCCCCCTTATGTATTATACATGGAGATCATATCCCCCCCTTATGTATTATACATGGAGATCATATCCCCCCTTATGTATTATACATGGAGATCATATCCCCCCCCCCTTATGTATTATACATGGAGATCATATCCCCCCTTATGTATTATACATGGAGATCATATCCCCCCCTTATGTATTATACATGGAGATCATATCCCCCCTTATGTATTATACATGGAGATCATATCCCCCCTTATGTATTATACATGGAGATCATATCCCCCCCCTTATGTATTATACATGGAGATCATATCCCCCCTTATGTATTATACATGGAGATCATATCCCCCCTTATGTATTATACATGGAGATCATATCCCCCCTTATGTATTATACATGGAGATCATATCCCCCCCTTATGTATTATACATGGAGATCATATCCCCCCTTATGTATTATACATGGAGATCATATCCCCCCTTATGTATTATACATGGAGATCATATCCCCCCTTATGTATTATACATGGAGATCATATCCCCCCTTATGTATTATACATGGAGATCATCATACCCCCCTTATGTATTATACATGAGATCATATCCCCCCCTTATGTATTATACATGGAGATCATATCCCCCCTTATGTATTATACATGGAGATCATATCCCCCCTTATGTATTATACATGGAGATCATATCCCCCCCTTATGTATTATACATGGAGATCATATCCCCCCTTATGTATTATACATGGAGATCATATCCCCCCTTATGTATTATACATGGAGATCATATCCCCCCCCCCTTATGTATTATACATGGAGATCATATCCCCCCTTATGTATTATACATGGAGATCATATCCCCCCCTTATGTATTATACATGGAGATCATATCCCCCCTTATGTATTATACATGGAGATCATATCCCCCCTTATGTTGTGTCCATACATGGATTCATATCCCCCCCTTATGAATATTGAGTGTTTTCCCCCCTTATGACATTACATTTGATCATTCAGTCATCTTATGTATTATTTACATGGAGATCATATCCCCCCTTAGTATTACAAATGGAGATCATAACATGTTATACATGGAGATCATATCCCCCCTTTTCTGTGCTCACAGCATTATCATGGAGATCATTCAACCCCCCCCAATTATACATTCAGATCATATACTTAGTACAGCATATCCCCCCTTTACAGTATATACAGCTTTTAAACGTGAAGCATAGCTTGATCCCCCCTTATGTATTATACATGGTATCATATCCCCCCTTCATGTATTATACATGGCCCAGATTCATATCACATTCTTAGGCTTGCGCACTGCAACCCTTTCTTTAAGTCCCACCAGAGGTTCTCAATCGGATTTAAGTCCCCTGGTGACTGCGATGGCCACTCCAAAATGTTCCAGCCTTTCCTCTGCAACCATGCTCTAGTGGACTTGGAGGTATGCTTGGGATCATATCCCCCCTTATGAAAGGTCCAACGTCTCCCCCCTTAGCCTCAGGTGTGTGACGGACTGCCCCCACGTTTCCATCCAATATCTCCCCCCTGGTACTGAAGAGAATTCATGGTACCCCCTTGCACACGCTGAATATCTTCCCTGTACCTACAGAAGCAAAACCCCCCCTTAGCATGATTGACCCTATCCCCCCTTATGCTTATACAGTAGGCAAGGTGTTCCCCCCTTTATTATCATAGGCCTTGTTCTTCCCCCCAAACATAGCGTTGATCCATGGGCCCAAACAGTTCCCCCCTTTGTTTCATCAGTCCACAGAACACTATCCCCAACTTTTGTGGTTTGTCCACATGGCTTTTGGCATATATGCAGTCCTCTTCTTATTCTTTGGAGACAGCAAGGGGGTACGCCTGGGAGTTCTGGCACGGAGGCCTTCATTATACGCATGTGTGCGTCTTATTGTCTGGGCTGAAACTTCTGTACCCACATCTGACAAATCTTTTCTCATGTTCCTCAGCAGTCACACGGGACTTCTCTCCCCTACGCTTCAGGTAGCGCACAGCAGTCGAAGTCATATCTTCTTTCTGCCACGACCAGGTAGCGTTTCAACAGTGCCCTTTGCCTTGAATTTGCGAATGATGCTTCCTAAGGTGTCTCTTGGTATGTTTATACATCTTTGCAATCTTCTTATAGCCATTATACCCTTCCTGTGAAGAGAAATCACCTCTTCTCTTGTCTTCCTGGACCATTCTCTTGCCTTCACCATGTTTCATAACCACACCAGTAAATGTCTAGAAGGAGCTGAGTATCACAGTCCCCCCCTTAAAGCTGCCTAATTGGTGGAGATTATATCCCCCCTTGCTGCTCGGTGGACATCCACAGGTGTTTTCAATACCTGATGGAAAGCACCCCCCTTATGTATGAACATCTGTTCCCCCAGATGTAGTTTTAAGGGGTTGAATATATTGTGGCAATGAAGAAACCACATAAGAACCATTTATACATGGAGATATTACATAAACAATTGATGTCATTTTAGTTGCATTTGGGTATGGAGACAATATCCCCCCCTTATGTATTATACATGGAGATCATATCCCCCTTATGTATAATTATACATGAGATGTACACTATAGTCCCCCCTTATGTATTATACATGCATATCCCCCTTGATATATTTTGGACCCAATGTATGTATTATACATGGAGATCATATCCCCCCTTATGTATTATACATGGAGATCATATCCCCCCTTATGTATTATACATGGAGATCATATCCCCCTTATGTATTATACATGGAGATCATCCCCCCTTATGTATTATACATGGAGATCATATCCCCCCTTATGTATTATACATGGAGATCATATCCCCCCTTATGTATTATACATGGTGAGATCATATCCCCCCTTATGTATTATACATGGAGATCATATCCCCCCTTATGTATTATACATGGAGATCATATCCCCCCCTTATGTATTATACATGGAGATCATATCCCCCCCTTATGTATTATACATGGAGATCATATCCCCCCTTATGTATTATACATGGAGATCATATCCCCCCCTTATGTATTATACATGAGATCATATCCCCCCCCCTATGTATTATACATGGAGATCATATCCCCCCTTATGTATTATACATGGAGATCATATCCCCCTTATGTATTATACATGGAGATCATATCCCCCCTTATGTATTATACATGGAGATCATATCCCCCCTTATGTATTATACATGGAGATCATATCCCCCCCCCCCCTTATGTATTATACATGGAGATCATATCCCCCCTTATGTATTATACATGGAGATCATATCCCCCCTTAATCTCCTCTTCTCAGTAGAGAATACATTCAGTTCCTCTAATCTTTCCTCATAGCTGATCTCCTCCCATGCCTCGTATCAGTTTGGTTTCCCCCTCTGTACTTCCTCCAGTTCCCCAATGTTCTTTTTGTGAATTGGAGCCCAAAACTGAACTGCATATTCCAGATGAGGTCTTACTAATGATTTTTACCCGGGGGGGGGGGGGGGGGGGTGTTATATCTCTCTCTCTGGAGTCTATACCTCTCCCCCTATACAAGAGAGGATTTTGCTCGCTTTAGAACCCACAACTTTGCATTGCTGCCATTATTAAGCTTGTGATCTACTAGAACCCCCAATCCTTCTCCACCTTTTACCTCCCCAGATCTTTCTCCCCCCATTGACCCCCCAGATCCTTTCCAGACCATTGACCCCCCAGTTCCAGATCATTCTCCACCATTGACCCCACCAGATCATTCTCCACCATTGACCCACCCAAATCTTTCTCTACCATTGACCCCCCCTGATCCTTCTCCACCATTGTCCTTCCAAATCCTTCTCCACCATTGTCCTTCAGATCCTTCTCCACAATTTTCCCACAGATCCTTCTTCACCATTGCCCCTAGATCCTTCACCATTGACCCCCCCCAGATCCTTCTCTGCCATTGACCCCCCCCAGATCCTCACCATTGACCCCCCTTTTGTACCCCCCTAGTATGTATGATGCATGCATATTCTTAGCCCCCCCAAGTGCAGAACCTTACATTTATCACCATTAGCCCTCATTGGCCCCATAGTCCCCCAATTACACAGAGCATTGAGGTCGGCTTGTAAGTTGGAGACATCCTGTAAGGACGTTATTCCCCGGCACAGCTTGGTGTCATCTGCAAAGACTGGAATGGGGTTTATAATCTCACACCCCATATTGTTTATATATATATTAATAAGTAAGGGGCCCAACACTGAACCTGGGGGGGGTACCCCACTAATAACACTGAACCTTGGGGTACCCCACTAATAACACTGAACCTTGGGGTACCCCACTAATAACACTGAACCTTGGGGTACCCCACTAATAACACTGAACCCTGGGGTACCCCACTAATAACACTGAACCTTGGGGTACCCCACTAATAACACTGAACCCTGGGGTACCCCCACTAATAACACTGAACCTTGGGGTACCCCACTAATAACACTGAACCTTGGGGTACCCCACTAATAACACTGAACCCTGGGGTACCCCACTAATAACACTGAACCTGAACCTTGGGGTACCCCACTAATAACACTGAACCCTGGGGTACCCCCACTGACAAACCCCTGACCATTCAGGTAGACCCACTGAATAATACATTAACCACTGGGGTACCCCTCTACTCTCTGAATACGATCTTTTAGCCAGTTTTCTATCCATTTACATTCAGATTTTTCCAGCCCATAGACTTTACCTTACACATTAGCCCCACTGTGTGGGGAACTGTGTCCAAGTATTAACCACCACCGCCCCCTCTGTTCCAAGTACCACATTCCACCCCACCCCTGTCCAAGTATACCACGTCCACCGCCACCCCTCTGTCCAAGTATACCACGTCCACCGCCACCCCTCTGTCCAAGTATACCACGTCCACCGCCCACGTCCACCCCCCCCTGTCCAAGTATACCACGTCCACCGCCACCCCTCTGTCCAAGTATACCACGTCCACCGCCACCCCTCTGTCCAAGTATACCACGTCCACCGCCACCCCTCTGTCCAAGTATACCACGTCCACCGCCACCCCTCTGTCCAAGTATACCACGTCCACCGCCACCCCTCTGTCCAAGTATCCACCCCACCCCTCTGTCCAAGTATACCACCCCCCTCTGTCCAAGTATACCACGTCCACTGCCACCCCCTGCCAAGTATGGTCCAGCCCCACCTGCCGGGAGCCGGTGATGGACACCCACTGCCATGATCGGCGGGTAGGGTAGGGGGGACATGCGCGCCCCCTACCTGTTTTGCACAGCGACATTAAAAGACGGCACTGTGCGTACAGGTGCCGCCCTGCTGCAGTAAAAACACTGCGGCGGGTCGGCAAGCAGTTAAACCACAAATGTCCCATATTGTAGCTTACCAATCATTGGATGTGGCGGCTGCATTCCTTTTCTTTGGCTTTTTTCCCTGTTTTCACCTGGTGATCTGGCCAGTAACACACCTTCTGCATTAGAGCGCCCCCACTGTGGAGACAGCAGCATGGTCAGTCTGGGGGGAGGGGAGTGTTAGATGTACTAGCAGATTTAAAAACAGAAACTAATTGAAGCCAAACTCCAGCTCACACTTCATAATCAGTTTCATTACAAACAGGTTTTTCCCTTTGGGATAAACTTTTTGTACATGAATAAATAAAAGCTGATCATTGTAAGCCCCCTGTCAGTGGTAAATGGTCTTTATAAAACAACAGATTTACTGGCTAGATCACCAGATGAATATAGAAGAAAACTAATACTGTATAGTCCTAACTTTTGTATCCTTTATGATAAGTTGGACATTACATATGGTCTTAATTTTTTACACCCATTTCCTCCCAGCTGGACATTTTATATCGGATGATGTGATTGGAGCACAGACTTTTACATGGTGATAATAATGTGATAACATCCTCCAACTTTGGACCCTTAAACAGAAAGTGATAATGAGGGAGGAGTCAATACCCCAATGATGGTGGTCTTCAGGATCAGTCCAGTCTTCATCTTGGTTGTTCTCCCCCCCCCCATCCTCACTCTCTGACCTCTGGTGGGGCTCAGCCCCGCTGTTCTTCATGACTAAATCATGGACTAAATAAGGAAGTGCAGTACTTCTTGTGTTGGGAAGATGGCGATGAGTGATAGAGGGGGGTGGGGACCCTCGTCCTATAATCCCCTCATCACTGTCCCTCCTATAAAAGACAGTTCTGGTTGTTTCCTCACTCTCTGACTAAGGTCCATGAATAAAGAAATGACCTGGTAGGAGATCAGAGGAGCCATTTCCTAGTTCCCTTGAGGGTGGAATTGTAAGCTCCTCAGAGACCAAGCTGCCTGATGTGGGCGGAGTCCTGGTTTGGGGGAACCAATCAGCTCCTGTCTAGTAATCCTCTTTGTCTTTGTATTTTAGTCCATGGCCGGGAGATGAGGAAAACCTTCGAGGATTGTCTCCAGACTGAGTAGATGAGGACCTCAGACTGTGCGGGAAAAAGGCCGGCCTTCCAACAGGGAAGAGCTTGGACCATCTGCTTCCTCGTATCCTGAGGAACCTCAGTCCTGAGGTGGGAAAGGTTTCCTGTTCTAAATACAAACTTAATGTGCATTAAAAGATAAAAGATCACACGGGGGAGAGCCGTATTCCTGTCCTGAGTGCGGGAAATGTTTTTCACAGAAGTCCGGTCTTTACACACATCAGAGATCTCACACGGGGGAGAAGCCGTATTCTGTCCTGAGTGCGGGAAAATGTTTTTCACAGAAGTCCCATCTTTACACACATCAGATATCTCACACAGGAGAGAAAACCGTATTCCTGTATTCCTGTCGAAGTGTGGGAAATGTTTTTCACAGAAGTCTGATCTTTACAGACATCAGAGATCTCACACAGGGGAGATGCCATATTTCTGTCCTGAGTGTGGGAAATGTTTTTCATGGAAGTCCACTCTTTCCAAACATCAGAGATGTCACACAGGAGAGAAGCCCATTGTCCTGAGTGTGGGAAAAAATGTTTTTCAGACAAGTTCAGTCTTCACAAACATCAGAGATCTCACACACATCAGGGGGACACAAGCCGTATTCCTGTCCAGAGTGCGGGAAATGTTTTTTTTTTTCAAACAAGTCAATTCTTTACACACATCAAAGATCTCACACAGGTGAGAAGCCATATTCCTGTCCAGAGTGTGGGAAATGTTTTTCACACAATTCCAGTCTTCACACACATCAGAGATCTCACACAGGGGAGAAGCCGTATTCCTGTCCAGAGTGTGGGAAATGTTTTTCAGACAAGTCCAATCTTCACACACATCAGAGATCTCACACGGGGGAGAAGCCTTATTCTGTCTGAGTGCGGGAAATGTTTTTCACAGAAGCCCCATCTTTCCAAACATCAGAGATCTCATGCAGGAGTGAAAGCCACTTTCCTGTCCTGAGTGAGGGAAATGTTCCTCACTGAAGTCCTGTCTTCCTGTACATCAGGGGTCCCACACAACCCTGGAGGTGTATTAGTGCCTTGAGTGCGGGAAATGTCTTCTAGATGAATGTTGCTGGACATCCCAGCTCTCATGTGGGGAAGAAGCACACCCTGATATACACCTCAGATATACTCCATGGCTGATCTTCATCATGGAAGAAACAGTTCATAAGGAGATCAGAGGTCCCCAAAGACATGGATGAAGTGTGGGACCGGGTTGGCCATTGATAGCAGGAGAAGAATAAAAATGGAGTCCTGCCCCGTGATTGGCTGAGTACATTTTGTGGTGGGAGATTTCACAAACACTTGGAGGTCTTGTCACACTTCTCTCTAACACAGGTGGTCAGACACTATATCTGGCTTCTGTGGTCTTACCTATAGCAGCCCCTTTCCCATAAGGCAGGCAGGCCTACTGGTACTCGGTGCCCCCAGGACTGATACACAATGCTATAGTGCCTGGCTACCACACCAGGGCAGGTGCAAACTGAGCACAGCAACAGGTACTTGTGGTTGGCAGACAGGCAGAATGGTTCAATGACAGTCCAGGTACAAGGCGAGTTCATCTCCAGAAAAATGCATCAGTTTCCCAACCAGGCAGTATTTGGGACAGGACCCCATTGTCTGGGACTGAAGATCTGGCTCTATGTCTGTTTTTTGGTCGGCTTGTGAGATTCCATTTGTGATCTTTTTAATAAATTTGGTATTACGGTAATGCTCCCTCTTGTGTGTTGTCTTTGACAGTTCCCAGATTCCCCCATCTGTGGAGGGCTGCACCTCATCAAGTGACAGATACCATGTGGAATTGTGAAGCACCAAGATTTGAGCGTTGTTGTGTTTGGCAACATTTGATTGACAAGGCAGGCAATATTCAGAGTAGTAATCAGGGTCCAATCCCTGGTCCAAAGACAGGCAGAGTTCAGAGAGTAATTGATATCTGATCCAAGGTCATAAACAGAGGAATCCAAACAGCAGAGCAGGACAGACAGACAGGGAGCTTAAACATGTATTATACACACTATCACAAGCATGAGACTGCAGGTTTGGCTGGCTTAAATCAGATTTATTCTCCACCCAGAGACTTGCTGCATCATAGCTAAAACCAGGATGCTGTAATGAGACCATCAGTTGTGATGGATTGGGGGCACTAGACGTTCCTGACATTAACCTCCATCTGAAAGGGGCCAATAATCCCTTAAAGGCATGTTGGGCATCCAGCACAGGACCATCAGGCTGGGCATCCAACAAAGGACCAGCATGCTGAGCAATGGTCAGGGGGCAGGGGTGGACTGACCATTTGGAAACTTGGGCACTGCCCGAGGGCCCAGGGTCAGTAGGGGGCCCCATGAGATGCCCCTGGTACCTTTTTCATAGGCTTTTTTGAGTTTTGGGCAAGGACACAGGGGCCCCATGATCCCCTATTGTCTGGGGGCCCCATGAGTTGTCAGTCCACCCCTGGTCAGGGGATCAGCAAAGTCAGGTTGGTTAGCAGGCATAGAGTTTATGAAGCCAAACTGGACAGCAGAGAACCTGTAACATCAGGTTGGATAGAAGGTGACATGGTACTGAAGTCAAGCTGAATGCAGGCTGCATGCAGAGTGGCCTGAAGACAAAGTTGTGGGCCCCACATGGCTGAATGAGGCAGTTTATCCAAAGGCTGGATGGAACTTCTTAGACAGGTTTGAGCAGATATAGTTGCAGTAGGGTGAGGCCCGGTTACTGAAAGTCCCAAAAATGAAAAAAGGCTCAATTGGCCTGGGCTGAATCAGAACAACTGGTGCAGCAGGAGGCAGCAGACTGGACCACATTGGCAGGTAGTAGAGACAGACTAGACCGCATCAGCAGGTGTAGAGACAGACTAGACCGCATCAGCAGGTGTAGAGACAGACTAGACTAGAGACAGACAGATCAGCAGTGTAGACAGACATCAGAGGTGTAGAGACTCATCAGGTGTAGAGACAGACTAGACCAGCATCAGCAGGTCAGAGAGAGACAGACTAGACCGCACATCAGCAGGTGTAGAGACAGACTAGACCACATCAGCAGGTGTAGAGACAGACTAGACCACATCAGCAGGTGTAGAGACAGACTAGACCACATCAGCAGGTGTAGAGACAGACCACCGCATCAGCAGGTGTAGAGACAGACTAGACCGCATCAGCAGGTGTAGAGACAGACTAGACCGCATCAGCAGGTGTAGAGACAGACTAGACCGCATCAGCAGGTGTAGAGACAGACTAGACCACATCAGCAGGTGTAGAGACAGACTAGACCGCATCAGCAGGTGTAGAGACAGACTAGACCGCATCAGCAGGTGTAGAGACAGACTAGACCGCATCAGCAGGTGTAGAGACAGACTAGACCGCATCAGCAGGTGTAGAGACAGACTAGACCGCATCAGCAGGTGTAGAGACAGACTAGACCGCATCAGCAGGTGTAGAGACAGACTAGACCGCATCAGCAGGTGTAGAGACAGAGACAGACTAGACCGCATCAGCAGGTGTAGAGACAGACTAGACCGCATCAGCAGGTGTAGAGACAGACTAGACCGACATCAGCAGGTGTAGAGACAGACTAGACCAGACCAGACATCAGCAGGTGTAGAGACAGACTAGACCGCATCAGCAGGTGTGTAGAGACAGACTAGACCGCATCAGCAGGTGTAGAGACAGACTAGACCGCATCAGCAGGTGTAGAGACAGACTAGACCGCATCAGCAGGTGTAGAGACAGACTAGACCGCATCAGCAGGTGTAGAGACAGACTAGACCACATCAGCAGGTGTAGAGACAGACTAGACATCAGCAGGTGTAGAGACAGACTCATCAGCAGGTGTAGAGACAGACTAGACCACATCAGCAGGTGTGTAGAGACAGACTAGACCACATCAGCAGGTGTAGAGACAGACTAGAGACCGCATCAGCAGGTGTAGAGACAGACTAGACCACATCAGCAGGTGTAGAGACAGACTAGACCGCATCAGCAGGTGTAGAGACAGACTAGACCGCATCAGCAGGTGTAGAGACAGACTAGACCACAGCATCAGCAGGTGTAAAGGCAGCAGACCTTGAGGACAAGTCAGCCTGGACATGCATCCAAGGGTGTTTATGGACAGGCAAAGGAAGGGGTAATCCAGAGTGTTGGACTTTTGAGGACTTATAGTGAGCACAGATTCTGCAAGCTCTTACACAGAAACAGGAGTCCTTATGGAGAGAGGCCACTAAAGCCCACGAGAAACCAAAGAAAAGGTTTTAGTACTCCCTGGGAGCTCGGCCATCTTAGCTGGATATGCCTCTGAAAGCACTGTAAGCCTAAGGTGGAGGGGAGCAAACAGCTTTCCAGGGGGTAGAATAAGCAGAGCACTAGACGGGGCCCTAAAAATAGAGTTTAAAAGTTCAGGGGAAGGGCCCTTTTCTTGGCTTATTGGAGCAGCTGGTGACAAAGTGGCCATGGTCCTCACACAGTATAAGCAGAGTCCCTGAGATCTTCTAGCCTTTTCCCCAGAGGATAAAGGATAGGCCTAACCTGAACCGGCTTCTTGGATCGTGGGGCCCTTCCACCCCGAGTCAGGTGACCAGTGGTGGAAATCAGAACAGTATTGTTCAGCGATGTATTTATCCTGATGGTTAGTTTCTGCTGAGTGGGCACGGTCAGGATTATCATTGATTAAACCCAACTGACCTTCAGGCTGGGTCATCTGTGAGGAGACTAAAAGCCCAAGACTGGGGGCCCCTGCAACCATGTAACAACAAGGTTAACCCGTGTCCTTCAGAACCAGAAGAGTGTGGTCTGAGCTTGAAGCATAGTAAACAACTGTTTTTAAAGTTGGAAAACATGTCGGGTCACCAGAAACATGATCAGGCGGGATAACCCTGGGCTCTGGTTCCTGCATTCCTGCTGGAGGTGCGTTTACATGCACAGACAGTTCCTGGACTTGGAGTGTCAGTTTGCATATCTCCTCAGCAAATACATGAGTCCTGTGTAGAGTCCATCTTCACAGAAACACGTTCTTGTTAAAGACTTGTGATAATGTCACACTTACCCCTAACACAGGTGGTCACACACTAGAGATGGCTTCTGTGTTCTTTACCTAAAGCCGCCCCCTTTTCCCATAAGGCAAGCTCAGTTACTCTCAGGACTTATACACAATGCTATAGTGCCTGGCTACCATGCTGGGGCAGGTGTGAACTGAGCACAGAAAAAAGGGACTTGAGGTTGGCAGACAGACAGATTGGTTCAATGACAGTCCAGGTACAAGGCAGGCAAGGTTCAGGGTACTCGGGGTCAGATCCATAGTCAAAAGGCAGGCAGAGTTCAGAGAGTAGTAGATATCTGATCCGAGGTCGTCAATGAGGGAATCCAAACTGGCAGACAAACAGGGAGATTGGAGCATGTGTTAAAAACACAATATCACACAAGCATGGGACTGCAGGCTTGGCTGGCTTAAATCAAGTTTGGTCTCCACCCAGAAACTGGCAACATCCATCAACTTTCAGCTGGACAGACAGACAGGGAGAATGTATCACATCCAAAACCAGGATCTGGAATGAGACCAGCAGCAGTGATGGAGCAATAGTGCTAGATGCTCCTGACAATTGTCCAAATGTGACCATTGGCCATATTTAGTCAGTGATGTCACTGCTATCCCCACCCCCTTCCTTACATGGCAGGGATTCCCAATGACATCACTGATTCCTGGGGATTTTGGCAGTTACAAGTATCCGTTGCTTCCTTAGGCCCCAGTGCAGGACGCTGTTATATATAAACGTGTACATTTGGTTTCAATTTGTTTTTTTGTATGAAAATGTCATTTTCAGAGATTGAGATGTACAGCAATATTCTGGAAAAAACCACCAACTTTATCAAATCCACCCGAACCAACGAATATACAAAACAAATGCTGGAAATACAAAACAAATCCTGAAGATGAATTGGGCCAACATAACGAAGGGGAGTAAATGAAATTCTTCAATGAACGAATGTATCCAAACTAAATGGAAATCTCCAGTATGGACACGCCTAGTTATATATAGAAGTGGTAGAAATGTCTCTCTTCTACATGTGATGATCGGCTCCTGCAAAACACGGGACCGGAACAGGCAAAGTTTGGTTTGTACTGTCGTCTCATCCCTACTCTCCGACAACTAAACCCAGAGATCATCCCAAGTGGTCATTGTATTTGTCCCTTACATTGGTGACCAATGGGAGAAGGACCCCCTTATATCAGTGGTCAGTGTAGTGGTCCCTTACATTGGTGACCAATGGGAGAAGGACCCCCTTATATCAGTGGTCAGTGTAGTGGTCCCTTACATTGGTGACCAATGGGAGAAGGACCCCCCTTATATCAGTGGTCAGTGTAGTGGTCCCTTACATTGGTGACCAATGGGAAGGACCCCCTTATATCAGTGGTCAGTGTAGTGGTCCCTTACATTGGTGACCAATGGGAGAAGGACCCCCTTATCAGTGGTCAGTGTAGTGGTCCCTTACATTGGTGACCAATGGGAGACCAATGGACCCCCCTTATATCAGTGTGTCAGTGTAGTGGTCCCTTACATTGGTGACCAATGGGAGAAGGACCCCCTTATATCAGTGGTCAGTGTAGTGGTCCCTTACATTGGTGACCAATGGGAGAAGGACCCCCTTATATCAGTGGTCAGTGTAGTGGTCCCTTACATTGGTGACCAATGGGAGAAGGACCCCCCTTATATCAGTGGTCAGTGTAGTGGTCCCTTACATTGGTGACCAATGGGAGAAGGACCCCCTTATATCAGTGGTCAGTGTAGTGGTCCCTTACATTGGTGACCAATGGGAGAAGGACCCCCTTATATCAGTGGTCAGTGTAGTGGTCCCTTACATTGGTGACCAATGGGAGAAGGACCCCCTTTATCAGTGGTCAGTGTAGTGGTCCCTTACATTGGTGACCAATGGGAGAAGGACCCCTTATATCAGTGGTCAGTGTAGTGGTCCCTTACATTGGTGACCAATGGGAGAAGGACCCCTTATATCAGTGGTCAGTGTAGTGGTCCCTTACATTGGTGACCAATGGGAGAAGGACCCCCTTATATCAGTGGTCAGTGTAGTGGTCCCTTACATTGGTGACCAATGGGAGAAGGACCCCCCTTATATCAGTGGTCAGTGTAGTGGTCCCTTACATTGGTGACCAATGGGAGAAGGACCCCTTATATCAGGTCAGTGTAGTGGTCCAACATTGGTGAGAAGGACCCCCTTATATCAGTGGTCAGTGTAGTGGTCCCTTACATTGGTGACCAATGGGAGAAGGACCCCTTATATCAGTGGTCAGTGTAGTGGTCCCTTACATTGGTGACCAATGGAGAAGGACCCCCTTATATCAGTGGTCAGTGTAGGCCTACCCAAACGAACGCTATCCCCACTCCAGTCGATCCTAAACTCGCGGCTAGACTCATCCACCTCACCAAGCGCTCCACATCTGCCTCCCCCCTCTGCCAATCCCTTCACTGGCTCCCGATTGCCCAACGCATCAAATTCAAACTGCTAACTCTGACCTACAAAGCCATTCACAATGCCGCCCCAAACTACATAACTGACCTGATACCCAAATACTACCCTACCCGTGCCCTCCGCTCCTCACAGGACCTCCTACTCTCTAGCTCCCTGGTCTCCTCTCCTCCCACGCCCGATTGCAGGACTTCTCCAGCCTTCCCCCATCCTCTGGAACTCTCCCTACCCCAATCCATCAGACTGTCGCCTACCCTCCTCACCTTCAGGCACACCCTGAAAACCCTCCTCTTCAGGGAAGCCTACCCCAACCTCACCTAACACCCGACCTCACCTAACAACTAACCTCCTCCACTCCTCCTCCCACTCCCATCCCCCACAGCCATCTCCTCCTGTGCCACCTTCCCCTCCCTCCTAGATTGTAAGCTCCAAGGATCAGTGCCCTCGTGTATTGTGTAGTGTATTGTCACTGTCTTGTCTCATGTTCTGTCCCCCCCGCTACTGTACAGCGCTGAGCATACCCTTTGGCGCTATATAAATACTGTATAATAATAATCCTAACAGGAGTTCTGTCATTTTTCAGGATGTCAGGAAAAACATGTCCTCCGTCAGTAAATGTTCATGTTGTGTCAGTAATAAAAGTCACGGAGGGTTGGGAACCCTGCAAGGGGGGCAGAGATATGTGACTGCCTAGTCCAGCCTTTCTCAGCCAGGGTTCCTCCAAAGGGTTCTAGGGCTTCCTTGTCACTTCATTGGGCTGTATATGGAAGTGTCACCGACCAGCCGTTTCTGGATACACAGCTTTGTCATCATTGCACACACACACACCATTTTGTTTTTCATTCAATACATTTTTTATTATAATTTCACTTTCAACAAGATTGCAGAAAAAAAAAAAAAATCAGGAAATAGTAAAGGAAGAAATCCGATTGGTCAGGAAGATCCCTTGTCTGGAATGTGGGGGCGGAGTCATTATTATTGGTGTACAATACAATACACAACGTGTTCCATTATTATAACAAAGTATTGTAGAAAAGATCCCAACATAGAAAATGGGGGAAAGGAGGAAATAAAGGCGGATATGAAGGGGAATCTGTGTACGGGAACACCTTAACAATCACCACCATTTTATTCTCCAGGGCCTCTGATGTCACAGAATAGATTTTGGGGGTTTATCTCATCTTCAGGACCAAAATCTGCATTTTCCCATGTGTGCAAAATCATGCAGAAACAGCTCTGGCAGTGAGAGGGTTAATGTGGGCTAGATGGGATCCCTCTGCTGGGGTGACATTAGAGCTCCCCCTAGCTGCAGCCTGGTAATAACATTGCCCTCCATCTATTGGACATAATGGGGGATTTTTCCTGAAATACAGCAATCAATAACAGCAGCACAATACCACCCCTAACTCACATTCATACATACACATACTAGGGACAATATAGACAGGAGCCAATAAACCTCCCAGCATGTCTTTGGCATGTGGGAAGAAACCAGAGTACCTGGAGGAGACCCCCACAGGCACAGGGAGAACATGCAAACTCCAGGCAGGTGGTGCCATGGTTGGGATTCAAACCAATGACCCTAGTACTGCCAGGCAGAAGGGCTAACCACTGAGCTGCTATCAATAGCCAACCCGGTCCCACACTTCATCCATGTCTTTGGCGGCCTCTAATCTCCTTATGAACTGTTTCTTCCATGATGAAGATCAGCCATGGAGTATATCTGAGATGTATAGCAGGGTGTGCTTCTTCCCCACATGATGTAGAGCTGGGATGTCCAGCAACATTCATTCTAGAAGAACATTTCCTCGCACTCAAGGCACTAATACACCTCCAGGGTTGTGTGGGACCCCCTGTTGTACAGGAAGAAGACGGGACTTCAGTGAGGAACATTTCCCTCACTCAGGACAGGAAGTGGCTTCCCTCCTGTGTGACATCTCTTATGTTTGCAAAGATGGGACTTCACTGAAAAACATTTCCCACACTCAGGACAGGCATACGGCTTCTTCCCCCGTGTGAGATCTCTGATGTGTGTAAAGATTGGATTTCTGTGAAAAAAACATTTCCCACACTCAGGACAGGCCATATGGCTTCTCCCCCTGTGAGAGACCTTTGATGTGCGTGAAGATTAGACTTCTCTGAAAAACATTTCCCACACTCAGGACAGGGGAAATATGGTTTCTCCCCTGTGTGCAATCTCTGGATGAATACGAAGACTGGACTTATCAGAAAAACATTTCCCGCACTCAGAACAGGAAAGTGGCTTCTCCCCTGTGTGAGATCTCTGATGACTGTAAACATGGAACCTCATTGAAAAAAAACATTTCCCGCCCACTCAGGGCAGGCCTATGGCTTTCTCCCCCGTGTGGAAATCTCTGATGTCTGTTAAAGACCTGGGA
>CATNWA010005024.1:0-14194 GCA_951230385.1 Staurois parvus | reverse complement strand
AATTTTACTTAAGCGGAGCTCCCCCAAAAAAGGGACTTTTCCCTTTTAAAGACTTCCCCCTCCCCTCGCTTGCTTTGACATGTAATTTTAGAAGGGGGGGGAGGTACCTTTTTTTGAAAGGTCCACTTTTACTTGGATCGCTAGGCGAAGTTCCCCTTCTTGTTTCCCCCCCCCGCATTTTTGGGGGACACTGCGTCCCATTCCAAAATGCAGGCTATTCACGCTGTGTGGGGCACCTGGGGGGAACCCAAAAGTGAGAGCAAGTCCCAACATTTGGCCCCAGATTTCTTGAAGAACTAGCCCAAATGGGATGGTGTGGACCCGTGAAAGGTAAGTGTCCATTAATTCAATACAGAAAAGGAAAGAAGAAAAAAGAGGAAAACCACACCGATTGATAGTGGGGATACTTGTCAGGCAGGGGGCTTTACTGTGCCTAAAAAATAGGAATGTATACAACACAAGTTTATATAAAAGCATTATTTATTGGCTCTCCAAAAAAAAATAATAATTTCTCTTAAAAACTAAGATATCGAAATCCAACGTATCTTTCAGTCTTTGGTAGTATGGTATGTGTAACAAGATGTGGTTTAAATGTGTTTTTTTCTTTTTTGGGGCTATTAGGAAAAATTAATAATTACAATATCAAAAGAAGAATTATTTTTTTTAAAACTACAAATAAAAACAAAAATATATGGCAAAGACAAAAAAGGGGGAGGAAACCCCCCCCCCCCCCCCCACACACAACATATTATCCAGTTTCCCCTAAGTACACCGTGTGAAAAAAACCCCTCCATTTTATAAAGAATCCTGGTGGAAATAAAAAAGGAGTCAGGACAGAAAAAAAAACCAAACACAGACAATAAAAAAAACCCCAAAAACCCCATAATGACTAGCTTGCCAAAACCACTTAAATCCACACAGTGTAATAACGGACTGGCCCCAATATGGAAAACCCTTCATCAAGAAGAGTCATTTCTCACCCCAGCCCCCCAAAAAAGGGACAGGAGAAATATAAAACTCTGTAAAAAAATACATCAGGATCATATCTTATGTTACAACTTCAACAACCAAATCAATCAAAAACACCCAATAGTTTTTATCAAACCCCCCTTGTTAAAATAAAAGGAGGGGAGTCAGGAGATCATTTCATTGATGTGTAACCCAGAATTGTGCAGTTTAAAATGCCCCCAAACCCTTCCATACCCGCTCCCTTGGGTGTTTTTCAAGAGATTAATCAACCTTACCCTTAAAAAGATATATACATTACTAATCAAAAAACCCAAAGAAAAATATCACCCCAAAAATAGCGAGCCCCAAAAAACGTGGGGGAAAATCCGCAGTATTCATTACTCCCCAAATCTTAACTGTACTTAACAAGATCTCATAGGCTGCTGGATGTGAAAATGTCCCACCACTGTATGCCCTTTTTACATTATCCCTAATAATTGGAAATGCCTACTGGCTGTCCCATCCCCACGTCCCTCCATAAAAAATCTTCCTCCATGTCGTTTGGCGTGAGAATGGGGGTTTAGGATGCTTCAACATTCATCAATAGCAAGGTAAACCAAATTTTGGCAATGTCATCGGCATCACTGCCGATGACATCACGTCCAGAAAAAACGTAAGTCCTACGGACACTATCTTAGGACCTTTTTTCGGATGTGACGTCACCGGAATGTGAGATGGGGTTTTTTTTCCTTCCCCGTTGTTGTCTTTGCCATATATCATTTTTTTTTATATTTGTTGTTTAAAATTAAAATTCTGTTATAATTTTGATGTGTTTTTTTTTTGTATTGCTTATTGATTTAGTGGTTCATCTCAGTGTGGATCTGGGAAGCAAATATAGTAAAAACACGTCAAACCCACACGCTTGTTACACACTACCATAATATCCAAAGACTGTAAGATACTGCTGGATTTCAGTATCATATATTTTTTATGAGAAATTAGTCTTTTTAATTGGATGAGCCAATAAATATATGCTTTTATTTATACTTGTGTTGTATACATTTCCCATTGTAAGGTCCCTCTGTCTTGAGCGAGATATCCCTATATAGTAATAGGTGTGGTTACCCACTTTTTTCTTCTCCCCTTTTTTATATTGAAAATGCTGGGGTGGTGGGCCACAATGTTGGATACTCATATTAGGCTTCGATCACACATCTTTTTTAATGTACAAGTTAAGTGTCCATTTATTAAAAGTCAGCACCTACAGGATTTGTAGCTGTGACTTTTTTTTTTTTATTTTTACAGAATTTAGCCCCTTCTTTAAGGCGGCCATAGATGGTCGAATTTTCAGTCAGCTCAGCAGGGACCAGACAAGATTTAGACCATCTATGACCAGATTCTTAAAACAAGAAACGAGGGTGTGTCTTACACACGCACAAAGCCCCTCCGGTATAGAAACAGTGACCTAACTTTTATTAGGATCTTTTGTAAATCGGGTTGGATTATTGTGTGTGTTGTTGTTCTTGTGATGTAAATTTTTGCAGTAAACATCTTCTGATCACCATTAAGGTGGTTAGGAGGGAGAATTGTGAGATATAGTTCACTTTTTTCCTAGTTGCTTTTGGAGGATGTTGAGTGTTTTTTGTTTCTCCATTCTAATAGTATGTAAAATACACACACACAATTATCCTTACTATTTAACAAACTCTAATTAAAGTTAGGTATTGTTTCTTCCCGTGGGATTTTGGTGACATATGCACCCTCGTTTTTTCGTTTAAGTATTTGTACATGCCAATATTTGGGGACTTTGGAATGGTTTAAATATAGTAGGCATTAGTTTGAGTTACCCCTCCCTCAGTAATTACTGAACTCCTCCACTCCTCCTACCTACTCCATCCCACAGCTATTTCTCCTGTAACATCTATCCCTCCACTCCTAGTTTGTAAGCTCCGAGGAGCAGGGCCCTCGAACACCTCGTGCATTGAATCGTATTGTTACGTACTGTTTCTGTGTACTGTTCTCCCATTATAATGCGTCTGTGCAAATGATTGGCGCTATATAAATCCTGTATAATAATAATACTCTATGGGCAGGCTAATTTTAACCCATTTCGATTGTTGTATATGACTTAATGCAACCAGCTGTCAGATTTTTTTTTTATGGGATTGCTACCAGGGATGGTTATCCCCCGCTGGGAGTACACATAGCTCCACAGGATTGAATTCCTCTTCAACACTTGACTATTGATGGCGGGTATCAAGCTATTTTCTTTGCTGCAACCTGTGGTTTGCAGGGAAATAAAATCGGCATTGGTCTATGGCCTGCCTTAGTGCTGGGAGCACAGCATTACCTAACCTAACAGGGCTTTTTATCCTTCTCCTACTCTATGAATAACTTTTTTTTGTATGTAGTTACACTTTCATTTTGCAATGATAGGAGGTTATGCTTTAATATACACTTGCGTCTTTATTGTAGGAACACCGATGTGACATTAAATCCAGTTTCTGTCTGTAGTGGCTCCAGAATTATCTTGAATTTGTTAGTGCATTAATAGATGGATAAGAAGTCCCCTTGGGACCTTGATGTGATATAATATGGCTAATTTTAGTCAGAGGACAGAGATGGTCTGCTCAGGAAGTAATTAGTTGGTTTGATCTACTGTCTTGTTCAAGGAAGATTGCATGAAACACGGAATATGTACCTTGGAAAAAAAAAGAGTTCACCCTTTGAAAACAGATTTCAGTGGCATTGTCAAGGCCTGCTTAATGAATATTGTGTGTCTTGTATTTCACATAGCAATACCGGTAATGTTCATGCTAAATTCAACAGTAGACTGACATCACTTCTGATGGTAAGGGATTTATAAATAGTTTAATTAGCAAATTGATGGATAAATGTGTCAGTTTACCAATCATATAAACAAAGTATATTTATCCTATGGCTAGAAAAATATTAAAGAAGTGTGGTGTGTCTAAATCCAAAACTCTTAAAGAGTGATACTAAACCCACAACAGTAAAATTCATTTGATTTGTTCCTGTCTGCTATGCTCTCCTCCTCCTTTTCCTCCCTGTCCCTAATCCATCTGCTTATAGTACAGTCCTAGAAGTACAGGGCCAATCAGTGATGTCCAGGACAGATGGTAAGGGGGTCATGCAGGCCTCATAGGACTGTGGAGGGAGAATGAAAAAGCCTTCTACAAGCGTAATACCAGTGCTTAGCTGGACTTGATAGAAGTCACAAGACTGCTATATAATAGCTGATGAGGGAAAAAACGTATTTAACGGTTTTAATTTACTGAAATAATTGCTATTACATGTTTGTGTAATGCGGGAGGGACGGTTATGTGAATGCAGGTATTTGGTTTAGTAATACCTTAATTATAGAATTAGGGGTCAGAACTTTTTTTGGGGGGGAGATTACAGTTAGATAGGGAAAAAAAACTCACGATATGGTGAGTATTTCATGCACTTGCCTAGTAAAGATGTTTAAAATGGATATTATAGGAACTCTAACTAAAATTTAGGTGTTAATCTTCAATTTTCTTAGACATTTATCACCTGGGTCTATATGTCCAATTTGGGTGTTTTTCATTCTTGTTTTGGGTGTAATATCTTACATGATGGATTTAATCTCGCCTTTTCTGTCTATTCTTTACAGGGACATTAAATTGTCACACACTCGTTAAACTGACAATCCACTGGAAGGTTCCCTACACTGCACAGTTCAGGAAGGGAAAACATAAAAAACGTAAAAAATAAAAAGAAGCAATTACTAGTTTACTTTCAGAGCTGTACAAAAAAAATTGTTTCTTTTGTGAGAGTTAGTTCTCCTTTAGATGAAAATATTTATGTATAAGGGAAAGAAACTCACTCGATTCCTCCCCAGTGGGGGTGAGGGTGCGGGGAGCCATCCCTGCCAAGAGAATACAGTGATTATTGGTGATTATTGCTAGCGGTCTATAGACACTGGCAATAATCACGTTTGCAAAAATCTGTACATGCAGGTTGTTACTGTAGTCTATTGGATCAAACTTGGGTACAATCTTCCTGCCCAAGGTGGTTCAAATTTTGGCCGTTCACTGCTTGAATTGGCCAAGATATGATCCATCTATGGCCTGACTTTAACCAGTGGTGGAACACTAGTTGCTCAGTCGGATGGGCCTTCCTCGCGTGGTGTGTCTCTTTTGAGTACGCGTGTGCAATGTGCACATGAGGCTCCAAGGAGAGGGGGCCCAATGCATTTCACTGCACACTTTGGGATTTTTTTCCAGTTAAAGAATAAGGAAATGGCTCTTTGGTTTCGCAAAAGAAAAATTTGCTTTTTTTTTCTAGCTTTAAACTGTGTTTTAAAGGAAAGGGAACTCCTAAAAGGCTCCCATTTATCCCCTTTAAACCACACCATCTTCCTAAAAAATGGAAAGGGGAAACAAACAAAAAAATTTTAAGGAGGGTTTTTTTTGGAGGAGGGGGTTTTTGTTTGGTTGAAAGCTTTCCTTTGTAAACCCAATCGCTTCGATGGGGGTTAAGCAAAAAATTGTTTTTGGGCAAATTTGAGGGTTTAGGAAGGGGCCCGTTGGTGCGCGCTTTAAACTTTCTTACCTAAAAATTTGATGTGGGTGATTTTCGCCCCCAGATGATTTTGGGCCCCGTCTGTTACTTTTTGGGGGCAAAATTCCCCTTTAAATCATTGAAGGGAGGGGAAGGAGAAGGCCAGGGCCAGAACCTCATGTAAGTGGTGAGGCGGTCGCTTCGGGTGGGGTTTTTCAGGGGGAAAAAAACAGGGGGGGACGGAGAGGGGGGGACCCGAAAACCCCGGGTTTAAAGGGGGGGGGGGAGGGGGTAGGGAAGGTTCCAGGGGGAAAGCCTTCCCTTTATAAAACCCTTATTGATGAAAATTACAAAGGGTGCTCTACCAGTTTTTTGGGGTTGCCATGGAAAGGTTGGTAAATTAAAGGGAGCCGGGGAGTTTTATTTTTTTTTTATGATGTTTATTTTTTGAAGAAAAACCCAACTTTAGTTTTGCTTCTTTCTGCCCCAAAAGAATGTTTTACATAAAAGTGCCTTTTTGGTTTTGGGGCATGCTTTTTTAAATTTGTGTCCCGTTTTAAAATAAAATTCTGGATTTTTTTAAAAAACTATCTTTTTGGGGGACTGCCCTTTACCACCTGGTTTTAAATTAACATTTTTCCCCGGGGTTGTCAGGGTGGGGCACCACCTTTCCCTTTAGGAGTACAAAGAAATTAACAATAAGGGACCCCAAAAATTTGGGGAATTTACAGGGGCCATAGGGGGAATAAAATTACAAAAAGCTATTAATCACACAGGGGAAAACCTAGAGGGGTATCCCCTTAAAGGGAAAAAGGGGGGGGTTTTGGGGGGGGAGGAAAAAACAAAAATTTTTTTTGCGGGTTTATTTGGGTCCCCCTCCTCGGTTAATTCCGATAAAACCCATTTGTTTTCAAACCCCCAGCCCTAAATGGTCCCCCAAAAGGGTTTCATTTTTTGGGGGTTTTCCCCATTATTTTGCACAGGTGATTTGATCAGTTTCACTCCCTTTTAGTTTTTTTCCACGGGCTGTTTCTTCTGAGGGAAAAATCCAAAAATTAAACTTGACTTTTTTGGGGGGGCCCAAATGAGGATGGTATTGGGGAAAAACGGCAAAAAAAACCCAAGTTTTTTCCCCTGTTTGGGGTTGAGGATCTTTGGGCTGTATCCCCAAAACCCTTTTTTTTACAGTTTTATTCCCAAAAAGGGTTTTGGGATCCCCGCCCCCTTTGGGACACGAAACATGAATTAAAAAATTGGCTTTCCTTGTTCTTAGTTTGTTGTGTTTTCTTTAAATTGATTTGGGCCCACCCCTTTGTAGCTAAAACGGGAATGTGTCTATGGGAAGTTTTAAACCATTCTTCCGAAGAAACATTTGTGAGACCCCAGGAAATGATGTTGGTGGGTTTTGGCCCCTGGCTTCATTTTTTTGCTCTAATTCTTTTAAAGGTTTTCTATCGGGTTGGGGTCGGGAAACTCTTTTGAAAGGAAAACCCAAGTTCCCCCAAACCCCCAAACTCCTTTTCCTTTGTCTTGCTTTGTGCCTGGTGTCCCAAATAAGGGTTTTGAACAGGGGGGGGCCCAACCCCAAAACGGGGTTCCCCCAAAGTTGGGGGACCCTTAAAATTTGGGTTCAAAAGGGTCTTGGTATGCTGATCCCCTTTAAGATTTCCCCTTTTCGTGGACCTAAGGGGCCCAAAACCCCAAAACCCTTTGAAAATCAATCCAAAAACCTAATCCCCCCCTCCATAAAAATTTTTTAAAACTTGGCACTTTTGGCAAGAAAGGGCAATTCCCATTTTCTGGCAACTCCCAAAACCCCTTTAGACACATCCCTTCAGATTGCCGGGACAGAAAAAAACATGATTTTGGGTTTTTTCCAGGGATCACGTCCTTCCCTGCTCTAGGCCAGTTGGTGAAAGTTTTTAAACCACTGCATCCAACGTTTTTGAATTGCCTTGGTGATGGAAAGGGGCTTTGGTTTGCAGCTGCTTGGGCCCAGGGGAAACCCCATTTCCATGAAGTTTTACACACTGTCGTTGTGCTAATTGGGGAAAAACCCCCATGGAAATGCCGGATTTTGGGTGATTTTATTGTGTGGTGTTGCTTTAAACGAATAGAAAAGTTTGGGTTTTTATAACTCCCGGGCGAAAAATTTTTGGGTGGTAATATTGGAAAATTTACATTTTGTGGGTCGAAGATGGGATAAGTTTTTTTGGGGC
This sequence comes from Staurois parvus, assembly GCA_951230385.1. NCBI lineage: Eukaryota > Metazoa > Chordata > Amphibia > Anura > Ranidae > Staurois > Staurois parvus. The sequence goes on along the minus strand of CATNWA010005024.1, from coordinate 6,479 downwards.
TTCCCATACAGTTTAGAAATTTTTTGGTTTAATTTAAAACCCACTTTAAACATGAAATTTTTTGTGGGTTTATAAGGAAGTTAAAAAAGAAATTTTGGGGTGGGAATATAATTCATTTGTTAAACCTTTTTTGGGGGGAAAAAAAAACTCTTCCCTTGGGGAATGAAATATTGAAAGGAAAATGGATAAAGGATAGAAATGCACGTCAAAAAAAGATTTTACTGACAAAAGTGGAATTTTTGCCCTTTATAGTTTTTTAAAAAATAAAAAGGGAAAATTTTTTCTAATTTTAGATGGGGCCCGTTATTTTTCAATTAAGGAAATTTTGTTAAAAGTGTTCTGCAGCCATTTAGGGGCGATGGGGGGAATTTTATTCCTTTTGGGAAAAACTTTTTTTTTTAATGGTTTAAAAATGCAAAAGGCATGTTACCCTGATTATAAGATTTTACTGCTATATCTGAAAACTGTTCCTCCACCGTTTTTAGAAAAGGGGGAAAAAGGAATTAGGAACAAAAATTTTAAAAAATTTGATCAAGGGAAAAAAAGAAAATTTTTAATTTTTTAATACATTGGGCAGTGGAAGGGGAACACAAAAAGAAATTAATTAAAAATGATTAGTTAAAGGTGCTATGTTACTCCCCCCGTGTGGCAGAAAATCAAAAAAATTCCCTTTATGTTGGAGGAAAAATGGGGGAAAAAGGGAAAAAATTTGGCAACACAATATGGTGGGGGCCCTCCCCCAAAATACAGAAAATTTTGGCAGGGAAAAAATTACAACAAAATACAGGAAAAAACCGGGGGTATAGTTTTTTTTAAAGGGATCCCTGGGTTTTTTGGGTTTTTAAATGCTGCCTCAGGGTGAAACAATATAAGAGTTTTCAATGATTTTAAAATTAAAAATTGCGGAAAAAAGGATTGACCCATGGGTTTTCGGGCAGGGGTAAAAAAACCCCGGGAAAAATAAGGGGCCCTTGGAAAAAATATATTTTTATTTTTAAAATAAAAACTATTTTATTTTGGGGGAGGTTAAAAAAAAAAAACCTTTTAAAGAATAAAATCTGGGACAGATGGACGGTTTTTAAAAATCCGGGGGTTTTTCAGATTTGATCAGGGGGTAAGGCGGGGGGCCCAATAGGATAGGAAAGAGGGGTATTTTTCTGTCTTTGATGGAAAAAGGGTAAAGGGACAGTGGAGTTGAAAATAAAAATAGGTTAGGAATGAAATAATTGTAACCAATCCCCAATGACTAATTCTGGTTTGTTAAATTGAAGCTTTTGACAATAAAAACCTGAAGATGTTTTGGTACTATGCACAGCCTGCACCTTTTTCCCTGTGTGCACCATTTTTATCAAATTTCCCCTAAAATTTTTGTGATTTTCTACCAACATGAATCGGCACAGGGGTTTCCCCGGTTAAAAAATAAAAGGAAAAAACCGGGTTCAAAAAAATTTTTTTTATCTCCTTTCTTTAAAAACCCATTTTTGACCTGTATTTTCCAAGAAGGGTGTTGGTTTGGGGTACAAATTATAGGGGCCCCCACTCAGTTGGAAAAAGTTTTTTTCTGTCCTGGCCCCTTAGCAGCCCAGAGGAAAAAGGGACTCTGGTCACTCCTGGGAAGTGTCAAATGTTTAAAAGGTCTGATGGGAGGTTGTAGTCCTGGATAAGAGCAAGGGTAAGGGCCCACAGGCTGCCCGATGGGTTTAAATTTAAAATTGGGATTTTTTTGGAATTAAATTTTTGTTTTTTTTTTTAAATAACAAACGGGACCGTTACCCTTTGCCCTTTCAGTGCAAAACCCAAAGGTTTGCTTGATACCCTGTCCTAGGAAAGGGGGCCCAAAAATTTGTACCTCCCCCCACCCACGGGTTGGCCAACCACCCAACCCCCCAGATTTCTGAAAAATTACAGGTATTTGGGAGGGGATGGATTAGACCCTTTTTCCTTAAAACAAATTGGCTACTTGAGCAGAAAATTTCCTGGGGGGATTTGCAAAGGGAAAAAGCCCACTTTAAAAAAATGCTTTTCTGTTTTATAATTTTTAAACCCCCAAAACAGTTATCTAAATCATTTCTTGGGCCCCCAAAACCCAAAAATTTTGGGTTAAAAAATAAAAAATCTAAATGAAGAAAATATATATTTATTTTATGTCTCTTTAAACCCAATGCACTGTAGGGCATGACTGAATGGCCTGAGATTGGAACTTGTGTCTTTAGTTATGGGGGTTTTTCTAAGAGTCCCATTGAGTGTTTTTAAAATGAAATGTGTTTTTACCCATTTCTTGTTTAGACATAGGGCCCCATTGCCCATTTCCCACCACTCAAATTTGTTGGTTTACTGTAATTTCCAAATCATGTGATATATTTAAACACTTTTTTAAAAAGTCCCTTTTGGCAAAGAATAAATGCCTGCAGCAAAACGTAAAACAGTTGAAAATTTTAACATGAAAAGGATGTATTATTTAAAACTGAAACATTTACAGCTCCCTTTTTTTTTTTTTTTATACATTTTTGAAGGTTTTTTTTATTCAGGTTGCCACAGCAACAATTTGCACAAGAAATTTTCGTTATTAATTCACTTTTTTCCCAAAAAAGCGACTATAGTGTATTATGGGCCCATTGTTTAAAAAAGTTGAGAAGGGGGAAACTTTTGGGTTTTGTGGGCCTTTAAATTCCTTTGGGGCCATTTTTTTCATTTTTTGGGAAAATGAAAAAAACACCTGAGCAGGATTTTCAGTAAAAAAAAAGGGCATGAAAAATTTCCCCTTTACAATTTTTTCAATAAAAGCACAAAAATTTTTATTGCAAAAACAAATGAAAACAAAACTTTTTTTTCCTTTTTGGTTTAAAAAATTTCAAAAAGGGGTTTAAACCCTTGTCAGTTTTTTTTTTGCCATCTATGCCCCTTTTTTGGGGGGATTTTCCCGGTCATTTCCCCGGGTTTTTAAGTTTAAAAATGGGAAAAAGGTGAGGAAAAACCCCCACAATTTAAAAGGGGGGTTTTCTTTGGTTCATGAAATAGGGTTTCCTTTAAAAAAATTTTCCCCTTTTTTATTTCCCTTTGGGGAAACAATCCAAAATTTGGGGTTTTGTTTACTTACTTTTGTTTTAAAGGGCCCAAACCCAAGCCCAAATAGAAAAGGGGTGACTCTTTTCTAATGGAGGGCCCAAAGCCCTGCAAAAAAAAACCCAAAAGGGGGTGATCTAATCCCTTCTCCACTCTGCCCAAATCCTAAAAAAGAGAACTTTGGCCTTTAGTTATATTTTAAAGCCAGGAGGTGGAGCATCTTCCTAATCACATGATCTCTGTGACTGGCTCTCACAGCGATCAAGTGATTAAAAACCTGGAGGAGGGGACATTTTTTGAAAATAGTTAGACTTAGGTTTTTTTACAACTTTAGGGGTTACTGATGTAGCCATTTGCAAGCAGTTCTGTTCTGCTTTAGTTTTTTACAAACCCCAGTAAAGGGTTAATACTTTCTCCCTGGAAACAAATATACAGAAATAAAGTAAAAATAAACTGAGAACCCCTTATCTGCATACTTGAACCAGTGCCCTCAATTTGATGTTTATTAAGATAGATAAATTATATTAATTCCCGTTTGTTATTTTTTTCTCATGATAATTTTTTGAAAAAGTATTCAATCCACAAACATAAATTTTATCTTTCATATGTGTAAATTGTGATTTTTCCAAATGAAATGGGCATTTAGTTTATTTTCCAACAAATCAATCAACAATCTTTTTTGTGAAATGTTAAGCTGCCACCAAAGCAAACATTTCCTTTTCCTGGCTCTTCTATATTTGACATCCTAGCTTGAACCTAATGTGTTTGTAGCCAAGTGGTGCCTGAAATCTGACTATTAATGTTCTCAGGCACAATTTCCCTGTGCCTTGAGAATGTACCCTTTAAAGTTCGAAGGTCATGAAAAAATGGAAGAACCAGCTGTCACATGTCCCTTCAGGCATCTCATGCCGTAGTGGAAAAATGGTGGGCTGAAGCTTCTCTACTCTCTCGTCACTAGTCATCTGTTGTTACGTCGCTCTCTTCCATGACGTCACTGCTCTGCCCTGCTATGGGCCCTTCAATAGCCAGTGGCAGCCCGAAAGCGAACATGGACACAGCAGACTGGACCTTCCTTACTACAGCATAGAAGAAAAAAAAACTAGGACCTGACCTGGTATATGACTGGAGTTTTTGGTAAGTATTTTAGCTTTTTTAAAAATTTAAACAATAGAATATATACAGGCGTCGGCATGGTTATTTATTATTTTCCGTAGAAGGAGCTTTAACCACTAGGCCCTAAGTGCTACTATAAAGCAGCAATGCAATAGACACTTTTTTCTCTGCGTTGCTTTAAAACAGCACTTGGGCTCAATGCTTCTGGTGAATCCTGGTTGGGTTTAGCGCAGGAACTGGAAGCTACCATGTGTCAGTGTCAGCTACAGTTCAGAACTACCTGAGAGCCACAATCATCAGATAAAAACCTCCAGTTCTTTTGAAAAGGGGGAACACTTCAGGGCTTATCTGAGAAGGAAAACAAGAGAATAATAAGGAAAACCCCATTAACATTTTATTGTCATCTGCAGGCCTTCCTTTTAGCTTGATTACCCCCCTTCCCCTTTTGTTCTAAAAACCAACTCGTTTTCAATTTATCCTAAACTGGGATCCAAAACCCAAATACATATAGTATTTTTAGGGAAAAGGGTTGTGGTGTTTCTTAACACAGGGTTCACAATGTGGACATTTAAGTACAAATACATTTTTGGGGGAGTTTTCCCTTTAATAGTTGAAGTTCCCAAATTTCAAGACTGCTGCTAAATATTACAACCATCATTTGGAAATATAATTTTCCCTGGACTCTCAGTGACATTTTCAGCAAGTAGAAGTTTAAATGATACTAAAACTGAAAGTGATTTCATTTATAGTGGCTAGGGTATGTGCAGACTGCTTTTTTGGGGTATGCATGGTTTTATGAACCATTTTCTTAAATGAAAAGTGAAAGCATACAGTCACTGATTGTCGTTTGCTCATTAAAGTGATTTAGACATGTTCCTGAACAGTTGACTGTAAACTAAGTGAAACTAAAGATTCTTTCCCTTACGTTTCAGCTCTTCCAACAGCATTAGGACAATCAGCTAGGGTTAGGGCATTCTCATACTTTTGGTATTAAAGCATATAAAGAAAAAAAAGTAAATCTTGGAATACATGCAAATTTCCCAAAGTTTTTTGTCCCTTTAAACTTACTGTAAGTACAGAAAAATATCTGTTAATATGCTAGAAAATAATGTAACCCCCCCCACCTGCAATAATAATACCTGCTTTCTCTGCTATTTCTTTTTTTTCAGCAGCCATTATGGCCTAGAGCTGAGTGACATGGCCTGCTCCAGCAGCCCCCTTGGGGGACCCCATCCCGTATCTCAGGAGGCTGCAGGAGCCTTTTCACAGTGCAATCAAGGGCCATGCTGGTGAAAATGGAGGGTGGGAGCCCGCATGTTCAGTTGTAACAGTGTATCGCAGAAATCCCCATCACTCTCATCTTGGACATGGTGTCCAATCATTAATAGCGCAGAAGGTGTATGTGTATATATATATATATATATATATATATATATATATATATAGTGCATCCAGAAAGTATTAACAGCGCTTAACGTTTGCCACATTTTGTTATGTTACAGCCCTTTTCCAAAATGCATTAAATCCATTTTTTCCCTCAACATTCTCAAACAATACCCCATAATGACAACGTGAAAGAAGTTCAATTTGAGAATCTTTGCAATTTATTAAAAATAAAAAACGAAAAAAAAAAACATCTATTCACAGCCTTTGCTTTCTTGAAGCACTCTTGAATACTTTCTTGAAGCACCTTTAGCACCAATTACAGCCTCAAGTCGTTTTGAGTATGAGGCTACAAGCTTGGCACACCTATTTTTGGCCAATTTCCCCCATTCTTCTTTGCAGTACCTCTCAAGCTCCATCAGGTTGGATGGAGAGCGTCGATGCACAGCCATTTTCAGATCTCTCCAGAGATGTTCAATCGGGTTCAAGTCTGGGCTCCGGCTGAGCCACTCCAGGACATTCACAGAGTTGGCCTGGTAGCCACTCCTTTGTTATGTGGGTTGTGTGGCTTAGCGTTGTTTGTCCTGTTGAAAGATGAACCGTCATCCCAGTCTAAGGTCCAGAGTGCTCTGGAACAGGGTTTTCTTCAATGGATGTCTCTGTACATTGCTGCATTTGTCTTTACTTCGACCCTGACTAGTTTCCCAGTTCCTGCTACTGAACACATCCCAACAGCATGATGCTGCCACCACCACGCTTCCCTGTACGGGATGTATTGGCCAGGTGGTGAGCGGTGTCTGGTTTTCCTCAGACATGATGCTTGGCATTCAGGGAGAAAGAGTTCAATCTTTGTTTCATCAGACCAGAGAGTTTTGTTTCTCATGGTTCAGAGTCCTCAGGTGCTTTTTGCAAACTCAGCT
>CATNWA010005023.1:0-14219 GCA_951230385.1 Staurois parvus | reverse complement strand
GGCTAAATACCACTCCTGTGGTCATATTTCTATATACCCAATCTAAAGTAGTGAACACTTCAAACTCAATGATGGTGAAAAAATAAGTGATCACCTCCAACTGGTGCAAAAATGGATAATTACCCTTTGGAAGTAGTGACAGGCTTTGCAAGAAACTAATGGATAGTATCACTCTCCAGGCTTCCTAATACTCCTGTTGCCCACGCTTCCATATTCCTGCCTGTACCACCTGGCTCCTTGTAACGTCCTTTTCCGGAAATACAACTAGACATTTCCACCAATCATCACTGGAGAACTGCCCTCGACAGATTGGATTGAATCTGACTTAAGGACACTTGAATTTTCTCGGGGAGAAAGATCTTCTGTTGTATCGAGTCTATAGTGTACTTCAAGAATCTTACGCTCTGGGCCAGAGTCAAGTTGGATCTCTTCAGGTTCAACAACAACCTCAGATTATTCAGATGGGCCTGGGCTATTTGAAGGTTTGCCAGCAACTGAGCCCTGGACTCTGTAAACAAAAGTAGATCATTCAAATATGGTACCACCATGATCCCTTTTAGCCTTAGGGTTTCAGAGCTTCTGCCATCACCTTGGTGAACACCCTTGGAGAAGATGACAGGCCAAAGGTAGTTGCTTGGAACTGTAGGTGCTATGTGGACGTGCCCAGATTGTTGGCCAGGCGAAGGAACTTTTGAGATAATAGGGCTATTGGTACATGTAAATAAGCGTCTTGGAGATTGATGGTCACCATAAAACACTCTGGGACAAATTCCTTATTGAAAAAAATTGTGTCCATCCGAAAATGTTTGTACCGAATGAACTTGTTCAGCACTTTTAGAGTTAAAAACAAACAGAACTTTCCAGGGGGTTTCTTGACTAACAAGATGCGTGAGTAGAATCTACTAGTGAACTGAAATGAAAATTCTGGAGCCAAAACCAAAAAGTCAGGATGCACTTGGCCGAAAACTGAAACCGAAATGAACAGTTTTTTGTAAAAATGTACATACACTTTAATGATTAAAAAAAAAAAAAAACACAATAATATTCCCCAATTTTTTTGAAAAAAATTTGAAAGCTGATATTACGCCGAGTAGATACCCAACATGTCATGCTTTAAAATTGCGCATGCTCGTGGAATGGCATCAAACTATGGTACTTAAAAATCTCCATGGGTGACGATTTAAAAAATACTACAGGTTACCAGTGTAATGTTACAGAGGAAGTCTACTGCCAGAATTATTGCTCTTGCTCTGATGTTTGTGGCAATACCTCACATGTGTGGTTTGAACACTGTTTATATATGTGGGCATGGCCAACGTATGCATTCACCACTACGCACGAGCACAGGGGCACTTTAAAAAATTTTTTTAAAGGGATATATAAAAAAAACAAAAAACAAAAGTTTAATCATTTTTGAATAATTTTTCACTTCAATAAGACTTCAAATCTCTCCTCTACAATGTAAAACATTAGATAAAAAAAAACATTGATCTAGTGCTTTAAAAAAAAAAAAGCAAAGGCCTTGTTTTACAAGGCACCAGAACCAGAAGTGACGTCGCTCCGTTCCTCCAAGGGAATAGAGATGAGTGGAGGCCATCTTTCCTTCACTTAATTCTATGTCCAGCGCCAGGATCGTTGAGTGGTTTCTCAGGCAATGCTGAGAACCACCGAGCGGTGGTGGGTTGCTGCAGCAGCAGGTGGGGGTTATTTACTGCACCTGTATTTGTGCTTATTTTAATATCGGCCGATAGGGGTGTTTTTGGCAGACAAGTTTCGGCCACCGAAATTTCAGTGCATCCCTAATAGAAACCCAGACCTTCTTGCTGCTTGGGAACCTGGATAGTGACTTCCTGCTGTATCAGTTCCTTTAAGAGGGACATCATAGCTACTGCCATCTCTCGATCCCTTGGGAGATTGTTCACAAAAAAAATCTGCTTGCGAGAGTCCTGGAGATTTCTAGACTGTAGCCCTGAGCAATGAACTTGTTGCCTCTTCCTATTGCAGATAGAAGGACCGAAGTCTCCCCCCCTACCACCGGAAGAGAACTGTCATTGGGATTTAGTGGGACGTTTCTGGGGTCTGAAGAACACTCCCCTTTACCCTTATTTTTCTTATAGCTCCAGTTTTTCTTCTCGTCCTGATCCTTCTCTCTCTGGGCTTGTGAAAATGGAAAAAAATTCCTCCTGACTGGCTGTTTCTTCTTTTTGGATGGGAAAGCTTTTTTCTTATCTGCCATCCTATCTAAAATGGTCTCCAGGTCTGGGCCAAACAGGAGGTCTCCTGAGAAAGGGATTGCGAATAATTTGATCTTTGATGCTGAGTCCCCCGTTCAGGTTTCTGAACGGCCCTTCTGGTCGAGTTGACCAATACAGAAAACCTGGCCGACATCCTAATCGACTCTGCAAATGCGTCCACCATATATCTCACTACCTTCAAGAGGACCAGGAAGGACTCCAAAAACTCTGCCTCCACATGCTCCATCAACAGCTCGAGTCAACACTTCAGATTTCTAGCCACCACAGTGGATGCCATCATGGCTTGAGGTTGGAAAAAGAGGAATCCCACGCTTTAAGGAGAGTCCACCCTCTTATCCATCGCATCCTCCAGGATGCCCGTGTCCTCGAACGCCAAGTCTCTGTGCCTAGAAACCTTTGAAAAGGCTGCATCTAACTTTGGCTTTTTGTTCCAAAGGAAGGCCTCATCCTCATCAAAGGGGAACTTTCTTCTGAGGGATTTGGAAAAGAAAGGGTCCCTTTCTGGGTCTTTCCACTTCTTTTTCACTGCTTCTGACAAGAATTGATGGACAGGAAATACCATGTTTGACCTGGTCCAGGCCTCGATACATCTTATTGTGAATGGACAATTGCACCTTTTCCTCCTGTATCTCAAGGTGGTGTAAATTGCCTTCAATAGATCATCCACTTCCTCTAAGGATAGCTTATATCTGGATGATCTCACCACTTCATCTCTCCTTCGCCCTCATCCTTAAGGGAGAGTAGGATGCTCTCTCTCTTCCTCTGAGTCACTGCCCTCACACCCGGCCTGAGGTGGACGGTAGAGGTCTGGATAGGGTGCTCTGCTGTGAAACAGACTATAGCCCCGACATCTTATCCAATTAAGAGTGAAATGACCCTAAAGTTTCTGTTAACTTCTTCTTGACTGAAGCAAACATGTCTTTACACTGCTGTGACAACTCCTAAGTCCTTGACTAAATCTGCCATGCAAGATCTACATAAGGGCTTTGGGCACAAATCTCTAAGCAGGTTCCCACAGGAGGGCACTTCCTCTTAACTGAGGAGATTTCTTCAGTCTGGCTGTGGCCTTGCCTGGAAAAACAAGGGACACCAACAAGACCCCATCAGGCTTCCTTAGGCCATTAACCCTATCCTTCTATGACACAGACCAACCACCATAATGGTGAGAGTGTGTGTATGTCCACAGAAGGCTGCAGAGCAACCCCTCCCAGGTTGTGCGGCCAAGTGAAGTAACCTCTCAACCCAGCAGCAGGCTTCCCATATCACCACAGGGAAGGCACAAAGACAAAACACAGGCTCGATAGCAAAAATACCCTTCTTACCTGGGCTTGGTTCATGCATGAGGCCCCTGCTGTCACCACTGCCACCAATCCCTCTGCCTCCTCCATCTGCAGAGCATGCAGCTTGCTGGACAACTTTGTCCCATTTTAAATTTCCCTCCAGCATCCCTGCCTCAGGCACTCAGAACCAGAAACACCAGCCCCCACCTCACCTCTTCCCCCTGCGTTCCAGCAGCCAGAACCACCTCCACCACGCCCCCGCCAGAAGTCTGTCCACTGGCTCTGACATCGCCTGCTGGCCAGAACCCAGAGTGAATCTGCTGAGGGCCACCACCAAAGTCTCAGCCACCCACCAGCCCCAGGGATCCAGCATACTAAATACCAACCACAACCTCGGGTCGCATGCGAGGACCCCCAACTGGCCACTGCTCCACTGAGCTGGAGGGAAAGAAGCCTAGGAACACCCCCCTCATCCTACCAGAGGAAGGCGCTGGGATGGGCTCACAAGATCGGGACAAACTGGTAGGCTACCCCCTCCCCCTGGAGAGAGTGCAGCCCACCTTTAGAGGTTCCAGCAGTGCTTCCACCATGGAGTGAGGAAAAAGAAAACGGAGGGCATTGTGGCAGAGGTGGATTTTAAAGCTGCTTTCCTAGATTAAGGGTGTTGCTACGCTCTCTCAGGTGCTGTCCTTAAAGGGGATGGGAGAAAAGTCCATGCCATCTATTCTTGTATGCCCAAAACAGACTATGAGATGATAATGAGGTTTTTACAAGGATAATACTCAGTGCCCTCCTTGAAATCATCCCAAAATGACAAGTTGTTCAAAATTAGGCCACTCATTTTTGTCCCGCAAGCTTTCAGAAGTGTTACTCCCAACAAAATTATTTGTGTGGATGAGTCCTCTGTCCACTTCACTGGAATGCTGGGCATTAAACAGTACATCCCCAGCAAACAGGACAAATACCGGGTAACATTTTACAAGGTATGCGACAGGGCCACAGGATATACATGTAACTTCAAAATATATGAGGGAAAGGTCAGCTAGCTAGACCCCCCTGGATGCCTATAGTTGGGAAAATAATTATTTGACCCCCCCACAGATTTTGTATGTTTGCCCACTTATAAAGAAATTAAGGTCTAACCATTTTTATCATAGGTGTATGATAGAGACAGAATATCAACTAAAAAATCCAGAAAAAAAAAAACCACGATACAAATGTTATAAATTTAGATGCAGTTCGGTGACTAAAATAAGTATTTGATCCCCAAGCAAAAGCGTGACTTAGTACTTGCTGGAGAAACCCTTGTTGGCAAACACATAGTAAGACGTTTCTTGTAGTTGGTTACCAGTTTGCATACATCTCAGGAGGCATTTTGGTCCACTCTTCTTTACAGATTCTCTCTAAATCCTTAAGGTTTTTTGGCTGTCGATTGGCAACTCAAACTTTCAGCTCCCTCCATAAATTTTTCTATACGATTAAGGTCTAGAGACTGGCTAGGCCACTCCATGACCTTATTGTGCTTCTCCTTGAACCACTCCTTTGTTGCCTTGGCGGTATTTTTTATTAGGTCATTGTCATGCTGGAAGACCCATTCATGACCCATCTTCAGTGTTTTGGCTGAGGGAAGAATGTTCTCTTCCAAGATTTTACAATAGATTGCCTTTTAGTAGTAACCTTTAGCAGAGAAACAACCCCCAAAGCATAAGGTTTCCACCTCTGTGCTTGACTGTTGGGATGGTGTTCTTAGGGTCATAGTAAGCATTTTTCTTCCTCTATAACACGGTGAGTCGAGTTAATGCCAAAGAGCTTAATTTTGGTCTCATCTGACCACAGCACTTTCTCCCAATCCTATTCGGAATAATTTAGATGTTCATTTGCAAACTTCAGACAGGCCTGTACAGGTGCCTTCTTGAGGCGAACTTGCGGTTTTTTTTTATCTTATTATATATTTTATTGAGTTTATAAAACACATAATTATGTCAAATATTACAGTCATAAATTTTCAGTATCAAATTTTCAGTTCAGTTTATCTTGCTCCTCCAATTTTATTCCAAACTCTCTGCTTTTACTTCCCCAGGAACGGTGGAGAAACTAACCCCGATATTTTAGTAAGGATCTTGTAAATACAAGTTATAGGTTTACGTTTACAGTATGATGTATGTACGGAGTGGCTGCGCTTTGACGCATTTCAGCCAGCCCATTGGGAGCGGTCACAGACACCACTGTGACCAAGCCCCAATGGCAGGGCAAAATGTATCAGTGCATAGCTAGCGTAGTGCTGAGGTCACTACACACACTGAGTCCCAGGGCTGGTCTTGAGCGGCATCTGCTCCACCTTATGAACTTAAGGGCCATATTTTTTTTTTCCTCAGGCTTGGACACGACTGACCCAAGGAGATCATCCAATAGCCCAAAATCGATACTCAAGAGGCCTGAGCAGCCCCCAGAACTGAAGCAAGAATCTTTGTAAAACACTCAAGGAGCCGTGGCTAGCACAAAAGGTAGTGCCATCAACTGAAAATATCAAGTTTCCACAGTAAACCGCAGAAACTTGATGAGCTGGAAATATTGGCACATGCAGGTATGAGTCCCTTGATGTCTATAGACGCTAGAAAGTCTCCCTCTTCTAAAAAGGTGTGACTGGCTGGACTGACTCCATCAGAAATGAACGAATATTTAGGAACCGCTCAGCCCCTTTAAGTCTGCAATAGGTCTTGCATTCCCTTTGGCTTTGGAACCGAATAGGTTGAATAAAATCCCTGGAACCTTTCGTCTGCTGGAACCTCCACAATCACACCCTGGACAACAGGTCAAGTGTCTGAAACAAGGGATTTCCTTCTCAATAGATTAGTGGACACATGGACCTTAAACGGAGGAGGAATCCCCAAAACTACAGTTTGTACCTCTGAGCAAGTGTAGCAGTGACCCACTTGTCCTCAGCTCTTCCCAGATTTTCCACAAGAAAAAAAAAAAAAAAAAAAGTTTCCCCTTTATAATAATGAACGACTGACTTAGAATCTGACCTGACAGGCTTTTGCACCCAAGGTTCTTTCTGCCCCGGACACTTTCCCCTGACACAGAGCCCTATGTATGGCAAAATGCTTGCCCTAACAGAAGAAACACCAAAGTGCCTAGCCCATTTAAAGTCGAGGTTAGAACTCGCATAAAAAAAGGGTAAAAAGCACATATAATAGCACAATATTTTTTCCCCGAGATCTTCTGGATATACTTGTCTAGGTCCTCCCCAAAACAGTCCTCCATGAAAGAAAACCCGCACCAACAATTTTTTGCACAGCAGTTCCGTCGCCTAACTCTAAACCACAAGAACCTGCGCATGTGTACAAACAGAAGGTCATGCAAGAGAGATCTGCTGAATCGAGTCCTAGGGCAGGTTTCTCAACCAGGGTTCCTCCAGAGGTTCCTTGAGCAATAACCAATTTTCTACCTCAGATAATGCCCACTGACAACACCGATCTCTAGCTATCTGTAAGGGGATAATTCTTCCCAATGACCCACAAATTTAAGGAGCATTCTTCCCACTGACCAATCACAGGAATGTATTATAGTCATTTTTAGAGCAGGGTTCCCTGAAACCAGAAAGGTATTTCAGGGGTCCTCCCTTGTGTTGAAAAAGGTTGAGAAACAATGCCGTAGGCATCAAATGGCAAAACACAAAGACCTTTGATAAATCTGCCAAATCTAGAGCAGTATCCTCCTCCAAGATAGATAGTCTGAATGACCGTGTTAAGCAGTGTTTAAAAGACAGACAGATACCAATAGCAAAATGCTGGTTGTGTGGCAGCCCCCTGCTAGATTAAAAAGCCTTGAGATGAGCGATTCTAATTTCTTATCTGCTGAGATGATCATTTAAACACCTGGGCATTATCCACAGGACACGTTAAATGCTTATTCAGGAAGACAGCTGTGCGTCTAACCCCTGGCATGCCCCCACTTTCTAACAAAATTCTCATCCATAGGATACAGAAGGGCAGAACAAAAACTGTCTGGGTGCTTCAGTCAGCATACATAGCTTACTCCAAAAGAGGATATGAAACATGGAAATGCCTGAATACTTTAATATGAGCCCAAAGAGGAAGAAACCTCAAAATGCCTCCCACTGGGGGTAACATGAACCCTTACCGGACCATAAGTTAGTGAGGGTCCTAACCAATAACCTCTGAGCAGAAAAAAAAGAAATCCCCTGTTTCTCACCAGGGTGTGACTCCTGACAGAGAATCAATTGCCTGACCCTCTTCAAGATACATTACTGCATCTTCATCCTCATGTTCCAACCACTTTTTGTTCAAGGACTGGTGGGTGCAAAGATGGGGGATTTTTTTGCTTCTTACCCCCAAGCCACCAATGCAACCATCCCAGCAATCGCATCTTCTAAACCCTGCCAAGTCTGATGCAAGATCCTCAGTTTACATACCCAAAGCGAACACACTAGCAGTAGCCACAATGCCGGAGAAACGCAGCGGCTCAGATTGACCTGTTGCCCCTGGTCTTTCAGGAGGATAACAGCAGAACTTCGACTAGCTCCACAGGACCTGGCGGTGGTGCATTTTCCACTCTTGCTGTGCCTCCCCCCCACACTGCTTTCTGGATTACATTACTGCCACTAGCATTACAATACTGGTGTAAGAATTTAATAAAAACACAGCATATACACACTTAAAAAAAAAAAAAAAAAAAAAAAAAAAAAAGGGGTAGCATATACACAACACCTCCTTCCTGACTGGCCGACCCTCCCAGGGGGAGTACTCACATCACCCTTTAGAATAAACCTGCCATGTCCTGGCCATCCCTCCAAGGTCCAGCAGCAGTAAAAGCATAAGGTAGGCGGGGCTGCAACAGCTCAACATTTAACGGGCGGCGTCCCATGTAAATACGGCTGACTTATGCAGGCCATTAGATGGGGGCAGAAAAACTGCAGATTTTTCTTTTAAAAAACGAAAATCGGTGTGTTCAAGTGGCCGACGTTACCATCAATGGTAAAAAAAAAAAAAAAAAAAAAAAATAACGGCCGATTTTTCTACCCGTCTAGAGCCGGCAAAAAAAGTGTCCCTGCAGAGAGCTCTGCTATTTCTTTGACAGTTCTCTGACAGTTCCTTGACATTTATAGAAGTTGCAACAATGTATCTATTTGTTTCCATTTAGGATACAGCTGTTTTTATTCGAAACAAATAGATACAATGTTTCAACCGCTGTAAATGTCAGAGAACTGTCAGAAATAGCGGAGCTCTCTGCAGAGACACTTTTTGCTGGACTGGAAGTCTTCCTCTTCATCGTCTTCCTCTTCATCCGTCCTTCCTCTTCATCGTCTTCCTCTTCATCGTCTTCCTCTTCATCGGGCTTCCTCTTCATCGTCTTCCTCTTCATCGTCTTCCTCTTCCAGGTCACTGCTCATGCCGCAGATTTTTTTATCGGTAAAAAAATTGGCCGATTTGCCCACGAATTGCCGCGAAAATCGGCCTGATTTTTTTCCAACTTTACCGAAAAAAAAAAAACTGCCAAAATACCGAAAAACGGCCGACCAAATCGCCCACTAACGATCCGAAAATCGCCGATTTTATTTTCAGCCGAAAAAATCGGCAGATTTTCGACCCATCTATGGCCTGCATTACTCTTCCTGCTGCTACTGCACAAGCATCCCTGCCACGTAGCAACAGACTGTCAAGTGGCGAAAATTAGGTACTAACAGGCAGACACAGGATAGGGGGAAAAGAAGAAAAAAAAAAAAAAAAAAAACCACACAGACACACACACACACACACACCACTACTCCTGAAAGTCTACCCAGTCAACCTATAGCAGACTCCTCCACAATCTCATCTCTATCAAACACTTACACCATTCCGCAACAGGCTTCTGAACTCAATCAGGGACCAACCTCACCCATCACGGTGGGCCTTGTCCTACAGACCTTCCAGGACTGTGCCCTTTTAAAAATGGGGTGCCACTGCCTTGGACCCATAATGCAACCTGCCAGAAGCGCCTTTGTCAGATCAAACTGCACAGAGTTTACAAAAAAACAAACAAAAAAAAAAAAACCCCCACAAAAGTCCATAAAGCGTTTTAGGCAAAACCCGAGGATTCTCCTCAGCCAAAATGGATGGTACGCAAGCCTCGCTGGATAAAAGCTTTTTGAATAGATATCCGATTTGAGGCCCTTGACTCAGAATTGCGTTTTTTTCCGGCAGTCCCAGTAGCTTCAGAGCATACTGAAGCACATGTTCAGTGAACATCCACCTTACAGACACTGGTGAAAAACCAAGTACTTCCCTGTGTAGGAGGGGGTATTTGGAAGGACTTCCCTGTCTGATTGGGGTCAGCTAGTATCCATTCACCTAAAAAGTGTGAATAACCCACAGTCATAATTATGGCCTGCTCTGTGTCCTGTGATTACGAGAAACCCCCCCCCCCCAAAAACCCATTCGCCTTTTGGTTACTTTCTAGGCATGTTGCATGAATTCAAATATTTTAATGCCCCATCACAACCAAATTTCATAAATGGCAAAATTGTTCAAGAATGTAAACTAAATAAAGAAATTACGATTAACTGTTTTATTAAGACAAAACTATTGCAAAGTCAGATACAGAGTACCATTCAAATTTAATGCAGTATGTAACAAGTCTGAACACTGGTAGAACAGGACTAGAAAACCCCACACAAAACTCTCCCAGTACAATACAACAGTAATCAGCACGGTATGAAATCTGGATAAGTGAAAGGCTACAAGTCCACATTACCCAAGCAAACAGTGCAGAATGCCTGTCTGTACATAACAGCTGCTAAACATATACAGGAGGGGAGAACACTGATGGATTAATTCTGCAATGCTGGGGCTGCATTCACAGACGGTAAAGTTCAGTCCTCCTCTTCTTTGCCTTTTCCCTTCCTGATTTCGCCTTTCTTCTCCTAGTAAAAAGAATTGGTCTCGGTTAACTTGAACGGCAGAGCAAAGATCCAAAATCTTACAATAAACCTACCATTTTCTCGCAACCGTTCCAATTTTGCAGCTATCTGGGCATCTCGTTTTTCCTTGTTGGGTCTCCATTTTAGTAGTTAATTTTTCTTCCGCCATTTTGCTGAAAATTATTATTCTCTTCTTTAGCTTTCTGCAGAACTTCCTTCTCATGTTCTCTCTTCTCAGCAAGCTGCTTTAAATTTCCGCTTCATGTAACTGGAGAAAAAAAAAAAAAAAAAAAAAAAAAAAAAAAAAACCACAACCTTGTCAGGATCTGACCTCCCATTCTCCAGCTCTGAACATTACAGCTTCATCAAAAAACCACTTTAACCTTTTACTAGATATCAAAGCAGCACAGGTATGGTCATCTGTCACTTTGAATTAGAAAGCCAACGACATGTTTCAGACAAAATTCAAGTGCCCCAGACCACCCCATTTCCCCCTGCCACTATGTCACCAAGGCTGTGGCCTCAGGAGAATAAGCACGCGTGTAATGGTTGTAAGCAACACTCCCAGAAGTGTCAAAATGATAAAAAGCACTTGAGTACTAAAGTACATTCTAAGATTAATCCCACAAAGTGTAATATGGTGAAAGGGTCAGCTTAAGCACTAGTGAGCATGGTGTATTACTTCGTGCTCTTTTTTACACCTGTACAATATATAAGAAACATCCTACTTGCTGTAGTCCTTTTGTTGCTTCGTTTAGAGTAAGCCTTAAAAGCCTAAATTAATTTCCTGGGGGTTAGGTAATGATTTGGTGCTTGCTAGGTGTCTGCTTTAAGAGCCAGTGACACATGTCTGCAGAGCAGTGCAATGCATAGCCTTGCAGCCTCAGAACAATTTGTAGCAAGGAGGCTGTAAGCCTTGTAAAAGACACCCCAATATGTTCAGCCCACAAACTAACCTTGGTGAAAGGATCCCCTTACTGCACAAAAAAAAAAAAACCCCAACTGACCCAAAAGTGCTTTGCATTGCTGCTACAACTCACCTTACGCCTCTCCTCTGCTGCTTCAAGCTTCTTTTGAATTTCTTCCAGTGAGCATTCCTTTTTCTTTGGCGAGGCAATTGAAAGGTCTGGAGCAGCATCAGTAGATCGAGGGCTCAGGAGAAGCTCAAATGCCTGGCCTTAGAGATGAACGCTTTTCCAGCTCTTTAACTTTAATGTCTAAGAAAAAAAAAAAAAAAAAAATCTGATATTTAAAGGCTCATTTAGACGTGCAAAGAGATTGGCCATTAATGCACCCAATGTGGTAAGATGCTCTAACAATGCACTTCTGGTGCATTTTGATGTAGTTGACGCAATAAAAAATGCTTGCCAGATATATTCCCTTCAGTGTGGGGACCCTTACTTTTTAATAGATTTATAAACAATATAGGGTCTGGGATTATAAATATCATGTCAGGCTTTGCAGATGACACCAAGCTGTGCAGTGGAATAACATCCTTACAGGAGGTCTGCAAATTTCAAGCCAACCTCAAAGTACTGTTTAATTGGGCAACTATGAGACAAATGAGGTTTAATGTTAATAAATGTAAGGTTATGCACTTGGGGGCTAAGAATATGCATGCATCATACATACTAGGGGGGGTACAACTGGGGGAATCAATGGTGGAGAAGGATCTGGGGGTTCTGTTAGATCACAAGCTTAATAATGGCATGCAATGCCAAGCTCCGGTTTTAAAAACGAGCAAAATCCTCTTGTATTAAGAGGTATAGACTCCAGAGAGATTTTACGCCTGTACAAACCATTAGCAAGACCTCATCTGGAATATGCAGTTCAGTTTTGGGCACCAATTCACAAAAAGAACATTGGGGAACTGGAGAAAGTACAGAGAAGGGCAACTAAACTGATACGAGGCATGGAGGAGATCAGCTATGAGGAAAGATTAGATGAACCAAATTTATTCTCTTGAGAAGAGGAGATTAAGTGGGGATATGATCAACATGTATAAATACATCAGTGGTTCATATAGTGAACTCGGTGTACAGTTATTCACCCTGAAGTCATTACAGAGGACAAGGGGCACTCTTTACGTCTGGAGGAAAAGAAATTTAACCAATTGAGCTCCAGAGGATTTACCCCCCCTTAACCATTAGCTGCCCGGCCAATGGCCGTTTGGCGGCTTCAAATGTGTCTCTGCACTCGGTGCACGCCATTTGGCGTGCTCCCGCACATGCGCAAGTTTGCGCTAATGCAGAGCGGCGCAGCAGTGCGATCTGTCACCGGCCGTGTACCTCGGACACGGCCGATGACAGATCCGAGTACCGGCTCCCCGTTGCTGGTACCATGTGACCTGCTGTGACCAATCACAGCAGGTCACATGACAGTTGTATACAATGGATGGCTTCATTCATGATGCCATCCATTTGTATACTAGTGCCTAGCTGTGAATGGTCACAGCTAATCACATGCACATGTCATGTGATTAGCTGTGACCAAATCACAGCTAAGCACAAAAAAAAAAAAAAAAAAGCTGAATGAATCGTTTTCATTCAGGTAAATGCTTGCTTATAGCAAAGTAATTCTTTCGCTATAAGCAAATTGTGTAAAAAAAAAAGGAATAAATAAAATACTGATCACTTCTCCAAAGTAGTACAATGTTACTTATGGTAACATTGTACTACTTTGGTCATAGTAAAATATGAAAAAAAAAAATCTTAAAAAATGTAATAAAAAAAGTAAATTAAATATAATAAAAAAAAAAATATATATATATATATATATTCATATAATATATATATATATATATATATATTTTTTTTTTTTTTTTCCCATACTGTCACCAGTCAGTGTCCCTGTTCACCGCCATGCCAGTTATATGATGACACTGTACTGCACTGGTGACAGTATGTAAAAAAAAAAATAGTGAAAAATAATGTTTTTAATTTTTTCATTTTCCGAAAAAATTATGACAAAAAAACACAACTTCAAAAAACTCGCCATGCCTCTTATGAAGTACGTCGACTGTCTACTCTGCAAAAAGGGGTCATTTGGGGATATCTATACTATTGACATTCTTGGACCTCAAGAAATTAGATTGGGCTGTCAAGTACTTCAGGACTGATCAATATTCAGATCTATACCATAGTTTGTGAACTCTATAACTTTCCTACAAACTAAATAATACATCCACTATTTTGGGTTATTTTCACCAAAAGACATGTAGCAGAATACACTCTCGGCCTAAATTTATGAAGAACAGATTATTTATTTGTAAACTTTTATAACAGAAACAAAGAAAAATATGTGGGTTTTTTTTTATACAAAATTTTTGGTCTTTTTTTGTTAATTTAGCAAAAAATAAAAACCCCAGGCGGTGCTTAAATACCACCAAAGAGAAAGCTCTAGTTTGTGTGAAAGAAAAATTATTAAAAAAATTTTTATTAGTTTTTGGTCAACAATGTTGTTATGACCGCAGCAATTGTCATTCAAATTGTGAGCAGCTGAAACCTGAAAACATTGGCCTGGGCAGGAAAAGGTTGTAAAAATTTGCACGGTAAAATTTGAAACGGTTAATGACCTGGCCTCTTTTTGGCCTACTCGGCGCTGCACTATTCAATGATAAATTTCACGGTCATGCAATGCTGAAACCCAAACTAAATTTACGTCCTTTTTTCACACAATAGAGCTTTCTTTCGGTGTAATTTGATCATCTGTGCGCTTTTTATTTTTTACGCTTATAAACGAAAAAAGGCCAAAAAAAATTTT
>CATNWA010005022.1:0-33474 GCA_951230385.1 Staurois parvus | reverse complement strand
TGAACATCTGCCGGCCCCGGTCGCTCCACTGTTTGGATACGAAGGTAGGAAGTTACACAGCCATTATCAGTTATACCTTCATTCGCCGTTCATTGTTGGGGACAGAACAGTGCCTTTCTTGTATATGCTCTTTTTTATACATAGTGGTTTAGTGCCCTCTAGAGAATAAGGTTTACTAGAGTGGGTCAGGTAAATTTAGCTCCTCCGTAATCATTGCGAGTGCGTGTGTGATTATTTTTAGGGTCTGTACAGGGGTTTCACTGGCTGCTATGCTTGACTACTTTCATCCTGGCCCTTCTAGTGGATTATAAAATGTAGGCATGTGATTAGTAGAAGAGGCAGACGCCTATGGCGCTGAATATTTATTATAGGTATCAGGCAATTCCCTGAGGGAGGCGGTGGGGTAGGCAATACCAAATTGATGGCTGAGGAATTTTATTGGCGTAAATAGATATGGGACCTAGAGCAACAGGGTTCTTGTCCCAGAAAGGATGTAGATCCCAGCCTGGGAGGAGTCGGCGACCCTGCTGAGGCAGTTGTAGATTAAAATCTGCAGCTCAGTGAGAACGGTCGGGAGAGTCATATTTGATGGAGAGGTAGTTGGGGATTGCCAAATCTAAGGGATTCACTGACAATCCTGGCCTAGGAGTTGCAAATGAGACTGGTCTGAGCTGACATTGGACGGATTGGCTATACAAGTATACGAGTGACATTGTGAGTATAGGCCTTAGGATTGTGGAGATCACTTTGTGACTGTATGTTGTTTCTAACACCTTTGAGTGCTCAGCTCTCAGTGTTTACTGAACTTGGGAGCTGGGACTTTTTCCTTTGCTTGAAGTCACCAGGGCTGATTTGCCTCTCCTGTTCTTTGTCAAAACAGAAGTTACCCTGATGTCACGGCCTTCCCAGGTATTGACCATGAGGGTGTGTGACTGATGCAGGTGATACGCACGACTTCAGATACTTGTCGATTAAAGCAATAACAACTTTATGTAAACACTAACCATAACAAACATAAACGCAGACTGCCAATACTTAAAACATAATACAGTGCAAACTAACCAACCAACACCTCACCCTCAGTAAACAGTACATACAAGCAAGCGTCGTCAGGCAGGCCGGGTCGTATTGGCGTCATATCAATTCGGGCAGGTAGGTAAAGGGGGAAAACAAGCAAGAGAATGGTCGGTCGGGTCACAGGCCAGGTGTCAGCAGGTAGCAAGCAGGAACGTAGTCCTACAGGGGTCAGGCAGAGGGATGGTCAGGGGTCACAAGCCAGAGATTCAAAACAGGTCAAAGAGGTCGAATCAAGCCGGGGATCCAGCGATAGTACCCCCCAGACGCACAGTCAGGCATGAAGGGGACAGAAGCAAGGACTGCAGTGCTACAGATACAGGGCCCAGGACAAAACACAACCACAAGGCAGAGTCTAGTGGGTTCTGGCCATGTCCCTTAAATACCCAGTAGGATCATCAGTTCCAGGTGTTTGCTGACTGGCTGAAAGGTTGAGTCTACTGATTGTGGGAGCACCCGATGGCCAGCCCTGGTACTGCAGCATCAAAAGGCAGGTGAGTCCACCATTGCTGGCCAGTCCATTCCTAACAGTGTTACCCCCCCCCAAGGAGCGGCCTCAGGACGCTCACCCAAAACAGTCCTAGCTGGGCAAAAAAAGTTCCAACCGCCTCGGGTCTGGGGTAACTGGCGGGATATCAAAGGACTGGCACACCGGGCTGGGCAGGACTCGGGCAGCGGCTACACACCGGGTCTGGACTCCGACGGCAGCAGGCACACCGGGCTATATTTTAACCCTCCTCGGGCAGAGGCTACACGGCCGCTAGGACTCCGTGCCTCTTTGCGCCCGCCTGCCCTCTCGTAACCGTTAAGAGGACATCGGGCAGGACTCCTCGCTGCTTCAACTATCTGTGGGCTATTTTGGCCCCCCCTTGGCAGATAGGCAACATCGCCGCTTGTAGAGACTTTACGCGGCAAGTAGGCTACATCGGATTTTTATCCGATCGCGTCTGCTTACCCAGAGGCAGCAGCACACCGCGGCCGCGGACGGTTGTCTTTAGCTTGACCATGCTATGGCCCCCGAGCTTAGGACTCCGGCACACTGACTCCGGCAGAGCTCACCGGGGCAGAGGCACACCATGGCAGAGGCACATCGGGCAGAGGCACATCGGGCCAGGACTCCTCACCCGGGCGGAGGCGACATCGGGCTCGGACTCGGGCTCAGAGGCACATACGGGCAGGACTCACTCCGGGCAGCCTGGGCACATCGGATTACCGGGCGGAGCAGCAGGCACCGGGCCCCCGGGCGGAGCTCTAGCAGGCAGGCACCGGGCCCACCGGGCGGGGCGACATGGGTCACCGGGCCCCCGGGCGGCACGGCGGCTGACAGGCACCGGGCCCCCCAAGGGCGGGCGACAAGGCATCGGGCCCACCGGGTCGGGGGCGGTACAGGCATCGGGCCCCATTGGCGGAGCATGCGAGCCAATCCGGGCCCCGGGCGGAGCATCACTTTGCACCGGGCCCCCTGGGCGGTGCAGCAGGCAACCGGGACCTTCCGGTGCGGAAGCAGAGCAGTGCACCGGGCCCCGATGGGCGGAGCAGCAGGCACCGGGACCCCCCGGGCGGATGGCGACCGCGTCGGGCCCCCGGGCGGGGCGTACGGCGTCGGCCCCCGGGCGGGGCGCCGGACGCGCCGGGCCCCAGGGGGGAGGAGGGGCGACAGGCATCAGGGCCCCCAGGCGGTGGCGACAGGCAATCGTGACCCCCAGGCGGGGCCGACTGAATCAGGCATCGTGCCCCCCTAGGCGCGAAGTGGGCGACAGGCATCGTGGCCCCCAGGCGGAGCGGCGGTCGCCGTGGACCCCCAAGGCGGAGCGGACCAGGTCCTCGGGCCCTCGAGGCGGAGCGGCCGGGATTGGCGCGCGGACCCACCAGATGGAGCGACAGTCTCTAGGCCGCCTCAGGCGGCAGCGGCTGTGCGCCCGGACCCACCAGCGGCGTGAACAGGTCTCAGGCCCTCAGGCTGAGGAGCGTCGGGCGACACGGACCCCCAGGAGAGAAAGCGACACAGGTCTCGGGCCCTCATGCGGAGCGGCGGGCGCCAGCGTACCCCCAGATGGAGCGTACAGGTCTATCGGGGTCCCCTCTAGGCGGAGCGGCTGGGAGCGCCGGACCCCCAGGCGGAGTTTTTTGGCGACAGGTCTCGGGCCCTCAGGCAAAAGGAGAATCTAGTGTTTTGCAGGGCGCCGGACCCCCCAGGTAAGTTGAGCGACTAGGGGGTTTTTTTCCATCGTGCCCTCATCGGAGCGTGCGTGCGCCGGATTCCCCAGGCGTTGTGAGCGACATGTCTCGGACTCCTCAGGGCGGTTAGTGAGAGGGGGCTGCCGGGATTACCCCCCAGGCGGAACGACATGGTCTCATCGGCCCAATCCTTGGCGTGGGTATAGCTACTAGGGCGTGACGAGCGGCTACCGAGATCACCAGGCTACAACCGTGGGTCTATCCGAAGTCAGAAACTTGACGGTAACTGACTCGCTTGGTCACTAGTGGGTCCAGTGCATTGGATCTGATAGTTTCTGGCTGTTGACAGCGCGGCAGAGTCGGATGTCATCCATGGTCATCATGTCATTTTGCTTTCAGACAGCGGGGCACCCGCGTCCTCTGGGCGAATCAAAGTGGCTGGCTCCGAGTTCAACTTGGTCTTATGACCGCGGGCACTGGGTCAGACAATTGGATCGTCCTGGTATTCTGGTGACAGCGGGCACTGGGGGTCCACCAGGCATCATGCTCATTTGGGCTTCAGGTACAGCTGCGGCTACCCTGCGTCATCGCTGGCAAGGCAAATTCATTTGGGACTTCCGAATGTGGGCCATAACAGGTCACGCCAGTTGAGCACCGGGTCAATCAAGGGTACCCGTGGATTGTCTGGCTCTGACCGGCGGGTCATTCGGGTCACCTTGGTAATGTACAGCGGGCACTGGGGGTCACCATGGCTATCAGGGTTCATTTGCGCCTCGACATCGGGTGGCAATCACGGAATTCATTGGTTACCGATTCTTCACTGGTCTATCAACAGCGGGGGCATACGATAAGTTCAACTGGTACATAATAGGATCGTTCAGGTCTGGATCAGTGTCATCATTGAGGGCTGGTAGATTAGGCATCAGCTTTGTAGCTGTAATGCCGGCAGTCTATAAGGCCTGAGTAGAGGCTTCAGGCCGAAAGTATGAGGCTTCAGGACCGAGGAGTAGAGGCATCAGGGGAAGAGTTAGATAGAGGCATCAGGCAGCCAAGAGTAGAGGGCTTCAGGCCGAGTTGTATGAGGCTTCAGGTTCTCACGAGTAGAGCGCTTAAGGTCAGCCTGACAGTATGAGGCTTCAGACTTTCTTGCTCCGAGTAAGAGGCAACCAGTTAATCCCGAAGTAGAGGCTTCAGGGACCGATATAGAGGGCATCAGGAATTCTCGTAGAGTAAGAGGCATCAGGATCGAGTAGAGGCAATCATGGCCAGAAGAGAGAGGCAACATGTCCGAGAAGAGGAGGCATCAGGCTTTCTCTGACGTACCGGCAGTCAGGCCTGAATAGGAAAAAAGGCATCAAGGTCTGAGTAGAGGCTACAGGTCGTGAGTAGATGGCTTCCTGGTCTGATGTAGAATAGAGTTAGGCTATCCAGGCTTGATTGAGTAGTGGCCATTCTAGGCTGAGTAGATGGGCTTCAGGCATGAGTAGAGGCTTTCAGGCTGAAGTAGAGAGGCTTCAAGGCTTGAGTACGAGGGCTTTCAGGTCTGAACCACGGAAGGCAGGACACACCCGGTATTGGATACCTGGAAGGGAGTGGTATTGGTTGTGAAATATTTATTTAAGCTATTTTTTTCTGGATTTATAACTACTGGGTAGCACCTGCAAGGTAAAAAACCGTCATGGTCTGCTATAACGAAATGGTAGCAGCTGGAGGACATGAGAAGAACTGGAAGGATGGATAACATGTTTTGAGAGGGAGCGGTTGCCTACAGAGGGGCTCTGTTTTACAGGGTTTTAAAGGCAGGATTAGTGTTGCAGCGAGTGGGAATCAGGTGCTGGTACTGGGCACATGCGGTTAGATAGCAGGGCAGGAGGAGCTGTTGGGAAATGCGCAGGGAATAGAGTTTTGAGGGGAATAGATTAGAGAGCATGTGAGAGCTGGGTCGTTTGTAAGTACTGAGAACTGAGATGCTGGGTGCTGGCAAACAAATCTGTCACATGTTCTGCAGTATGGGTTTGAACCATAGAGCTGAAGCCGTTACACAAAGCCTGTCTTGTCAATGACGGCACTGCAAGTTATATACAATCCTCTTAGTTGTCCTGGGTTAAGTATATGGGAACATGTGGAGAAAATAACGCTCCAGAGAGAAGTAAACCCACAATCCATCCTCTTAATAACCATTACCAGGGACTCATACCTGGTACTGCACTAATATGGTTGTCAAAAATTCAACCCAGCCACATTCGGCGGGAAAAACCAGTAATGAAACTCAAACTCAAGTCACCAAACCTCAATCATAAGGCTATTATGCTTCATCAGAGAATCTCTGGTGACCCTGAGCATACTTAGAACATATGTTAGCGAGATGTTATACAATGTCTAGCAGTTTCATCCCGAGGTATACTACCTTCAGGTGTTTGATAAGCCTATACTCCCTGTCATACAAAAAACACTCTACAGCAGATATAAATTATTCAAACTCATCAAGATCGCATCCCTTCCCATCAACTAAGGCCAAGATGGCATTCCCTCGTCTGCAGCCACTTTCATGGTCAAGGATTGGTTGGTGGACCTTGGTGTAATGTCAGGTGCTCCCAGGTATGGAAGCCAAGAGAGACTGTGTTGTGAACTGATTTGCAGGGAAACGCAGACTACAGAATAATTTGATAAACACAATACAATTTATTTAACCACTTAACAAGCATCACAAATCATAAACGCATAAGTTGCATACTAAATAAACATATATACATTGCAAACTCATAACCCATCAACCATATCACCCACAGATAACAGTACACTAACAAGCAAAAGCGTCCGACAAGGCAGGCCGGTGTTCAATACTCAATTGGGCATTTAGGTAACCAGGACGGAATGAGCAAGCATGCAGAGATTGGTCAGGGGGGTCACAGGACCAGGCCAGGTTCAGCATCAGGTAGCAAGCAAGCGTTAGTAACAAGAATGGGTCAGGCAGAGGTGTATATGGTCAGGGACACAATGCCAGGAGATCAAAACAGGTATACAAGCAAGCGTAGTTACAGAGGGTCAGGCAGGTATAGGACAGAAACAGGATGCGTATGGACCAGATACTAGGGCCGCAGGGAACTTAACACAGTACACCCTAAGGCAGAGTCTGTGGTCGTCTGGCCATCCCTTAAATACCCCAGCTTCATCAGTTCCAGGTGTAGCTGGTTCTGAAAGGTTGAGTCTCTGATTGCTGGGAGCACCCGCTGGCCAGCCCTGAGTACTGCAGATCAAAAGGCAGGTGAGTCCCCATTGCTGGCCAGTCCATTCCTAACACCTGAAGAGAGGCAAGAAGGATGGCAAAGAGTGTCCTCTCTGGTTATTTTGTGCACTAAAATTCAGAGTATCCCAAAGCTTACCCTGCACCCCATCCAAGTTCAACAAGCATTAAACTACAAAAATACATTTTGTGCCTGGCCATTAAGTTGTGAGACTGTCTGAATTGCTCTGTACCTGGCTGCTAGTGCACCCACTTGGGAAGAGAACCTGGGGCAAACCAGCAGGGCCTGTCCAGAGGTCTGTGCTACACAAGTTTTAAGCAGTTTACCTTAGCCTTTATCAAACTGCACTTTAATAAAGGCTGTGGGATATAGCCAAAATCTTGTGTAATGAATTAAAGAAAATATTAAATAAAGCAAAGTTATTTGTTCTGGGAAATGTGGATTTTGGGGTAGAACAGAGCAGGAGATGCCACAATATTCACTTGGCAGTGGTGACCCATGTAGGCAAGCCAAGGAACATCCCAGGGAAATTTTATCCTGCAATTATATTAAGTTAATGCAAGAAAGCATTAGCTCATCCAAACCACTAGCTAAACACACACCAGTTCCTTGCTAACAAGGTGCCCTTATTGGGACCCCTAACACATAGAGAGCCCTGTGCATCAGTTAGCTCACATACAAAAAGGCAAGTGCACAGCTGAGACTAAGGAGGTCTGGCTACAAGGTAAAATGTGGACGTAGGAAAAAGAGGCTTTATCCACCACAAAGCTCTTCAAAGCCCCTGGGCTCCAGGACCCATAACAGAACATATTAAGATTCTGAGAAAGAGACAGAGCCCCTTACCATGTGTATGTAAGAATTCTTGGCGACAAATATACCATCCAAAATCCTTCTGGTCAGTGTTTCACACACCCTCTCCCTTCTGTTCAGACCTGTGGAAAGAGGTACATTTTGCCAAAATACAGTGGACACATGACAGCCCATCAGCATTTCCTTAATTTTAAAGTCTTGTGGAGCTAGAAACCATCTTGTGACCCTCTCTCTCCTACACAATCTTTTCCTGCTGCCACCTGCCAATCCATTCTCATTGTTCTTTTCTCCTTCCTCTCCACTAGCCAGTCTCACAGTCTCCTCTCTTCTCTTTTTCCAGTCTGATCTTAATGGTTCTCTCCAACTCTCTTCTACAATGAGATTTCACTGCCTTCACTTCCTGCCTCCCAGACAATCCATGGTCTTTCTCCGCCACTTCACAATCCATGCTCACAGGGGCGGACTGACAACTCATGGGGCCCCTGGGCAATAGGGGATCATGGGGCCCCTGTATCCTTGCCCAAACTCAAAAAAGCCTATGAAAAAGGTACCAGGGGCATCTCATGGGGCCCCCTACTAACCCCAGGCCCTCGGACAGTGCCCGAGTTTCCAAATGGTCAGTCTGCCCCTGCATGCTCACTGTTTTCTACTTTTCAGAATCTTTCCACTATCCAGTCTAGCTGATTTCTCTCCTGCTGCACAATCTTGTCTCCCTACTTTCTCTTACTCTTTACTTTCCACTGCATTTCCTTCACTATCTTGTCATGCTCATCTCTTTGTCTATTTTCAATTCTCCAGTGATAAAGTCTAACTCATTTCCTCCTCCCATCTTAACATGTACAGTAAATAAGCTTATCGGATTGTGAGACATTGTGCAGAGACTGGTACAACTGCGAGATAAGGACACGCCCATGAGGGGTTTGCTGCCAGGAGCATTCAAAGGTAGTACAAAAATAAAATAAATAACTTGTGAGCTACTATGATGACAGAGATTTTTCCAATTATATTCCTATATGTGATGATATATAGAGTTATATTATACCTGTGGTTCGCTGGCCCTCTCAATTACTCATTAAATAGTGTTAAGTGACTGACAATTAATTATTACTAATAGTGCCGCGCTCCTTAGTACATTTTTGTGATAAATATTATTATGATTGGTAAACCTATTTTTTATATATATATAGTGTACAGTTCCAAAAAAAATTAAATAAATTAATCAAATTAATAAAATATATGATGCTGAATTGGATCATCAATTAATTGTGACATCTTATATAATTAATAGACCATGATGGTGCTCATACACATAAGTGACATCTAATGGTGAAAAAATCAATAAATCTTATAAAATTAATAAACCATAATGGTGCTCATGATCATGAGTGACATCTATTAGTGAACAAACAATAAATCTGTGCACATAATAATGAGTCCTCTTCCAATGTGAATAATAAGTGAACTTCTTATTCCCACAATCCGGGTGTGGTGTGGTCTTAATATGCGCTCACCTTAATTTTTGCCTAATATGATAGGCAAAAATAGCTTTTTGTCCTATTAGGACTGATGAGATATTCCTCCTGTATGCTGTTTACCAAAGGCAAATGGATGATGTAATTGGATCTCTAATCCACCTGGGATCTCCACAATGATCGTGATTGATACTGGCCAGGAATGGCTGGGTGGATGAATATATCCCCTGTTTTTTTCCTCCTGGGGTCACCTTCCTCCTGTACCGATCTCTCTCCAGTATATCACGGATTGGTCACATAAAAGAAAGAGAAACCATGGTGTCTTATCCTTTTAAAGATGTAATTTATTGCTGCTGGATTTTCCACTCACATAAATCATTTGCAGTGTATTGGAAGGCTGTCAGCATGGCCTGCAGTGTCTGTTGTACTTGCCGTGCTTATCCGAGACAACGTTGTGACGTCAGAGTCACTAGCCCTGACACTGAGAGCAGAGATAACTGATGCTTACTTTTACTTTGTATTGTTTACTATGTGATTGCTATGATTGGACACAGCATTCACATAGTACAATACCATGTGACCACCTGGACACAGTGGTAATGTTATCCGCTGTGTCCGGATGACACACGGATCACCAGGCTCCCGGGTGCGTGCTCTGTGAGCCACAAGAGAGCCTCTGATGCGGGCTGACGTACAGGTACAGTAGCCTGCATCAGCCCTGCTTCCTTTCTGCCATCTATAGGCAATGGGCAGGTTAAAGAGGCTATCTGAACAGTCATATAGCATTTTGCAGTGTTAGGAATTCTGAGCATTTGGGACTGTACAGGACATTCCTATTGATTCTATGGGGTTGATTTACTAAAACTGGAGAGTGCAAAATCGGGTGCAGATGTGACTAGAACTCAATCAGCTTCCATTTTTTTTTGTCAAAGCTTAAATGAGCAAGCTGAAGTTAGAAGATGATTGGTATAGGGCATGGGATACTTCAATAGGCACAACTTCTAAAGAAGAAGACGACACTAACTTCACTGTCTTGTAGTCTGCGCTTCTTGATCCTTGAGACTCAAAGGAAGGCTAAATCATTGGACACTGTAAGGGCTGTACCCTGCAATGCTACACTGACCCTTGTATCCTTACAACACCATATGTGCACCACATGCACAGCTGTAGCTTCCTGTTGACTTCTAATGGAGTGTTAGTAGAATGGATCCTCAAGGGTGTCTTTGCAGTTGCAGATATGGGCCCCCGTGCTCTGTCACAGCTGAGACCCTGATGAGCATCAATTTAGATCAGAAAAAAGGTCTTCAGAGATGGCAGCTTCCCCAGCTGATGAATCTCCTAGGCCAGATGTGTAGGGTTGTATACCAGCACATGCTAGGCACCTAATAGGTTTTTGGTCTAGCAGCATTGTATGTGGTGTATTTAGGTTTTGTGCTGCCCTAGGCAACACAAATATTGTGCGCCCCCCAATGAAAGAGTTCAATGAGTGTGTGTGAAAATATGATTCTCTCTCACTTTTCCCTCTCTCTGTTCCGTATCTCACTCTCCCTCTCTTTCTCTTCCCTTTCTCTCTCTCTTCCCCCCCTCTCTTCCATCTCTCTTATCTCTCTTCTCCCTCTCTTCTATTTCTCTTTCTGATCTATCAGTGATCGTGTATCATGTGCTGGATGGACGACAGGAGGGAGAGCCCAGAGAACACAACACAGCTCACCTCCTCCTGGCTCTTTCCTCTCCGCCACTTCTCCTCTCCCTGCTCCAGGCTTTCCCCTGGTCCCAGCTCTGAGTGCAGGCAGGGAAAGGAGCTCAGGAACAACAGGGCACCCCATCAATCCAGCAAAGTCTGTCTCTCCCTCCAGCGGCAGAAAGCCGAAGGGAGGGGAGGGAGAGAAACCAGCTTCCAGCTGCTCGAGGGAGAGATACACACTCCCCTAAAATTTTTCGCCCTACTCAAATGCTTTGTTTGCCTCGCGGTAGACACGGCCCTGAGCATAGACCATCCAGCAGCAACTTCTCAGGCCTTAGCCTGAGAAGAGGCAAGAAAGCTAGCACATGGTTTCCCCAAATATTTATACCCTAACCCATTATGTCCCAGTGAGACAATATCGCATGCAGCGCTAAAACATATAAAATAACATATACAATAAAAAGTGATGGACTACTAGTGCTTAGTAGTGATTTATAAGTGTCCACATAATATATAAAATGCTGTCGTCCCAATAAACTGTGCAGGACGTGATGAACTCCGTGCTGTGAAGTGTTTAATACTATGCACTCACCAGAAAGCGCATAATATGCGCGTTTGAGTTGTCAGACCACTCCTGGTCCCAGAAAAGTTGAACCTGTCTGGATCATCTGGCAAGCTGTCACTCTGTCACTTCTTGGCCAGCAGGGGGATTCCCGACATCCAGAAACCCTTATAGGGCTAATCCAGGTTCCTTAACCAGGGCACTCATGTGAAGTATCCACCTTAAGAGAGGGGGGGGGGGCTTGACCAGAAAGCCCACCCCAAAAAATACTGATAGTGTAGTATGTTCCAAAAGGGTTCTTTATTGAAGATAATGTAAACACAGGTCACTCACAGGATTTCCCAGATTCAAAGATGGCCGCCGGCCTCCACGAGGTACGGAACGGCGTGACGTCACCGGCTAGGCTCCACCCTGACGCGTTTCGTGCGGACGAGCACGTTATCAAAGGGAGCGAGCACTAGCCGGACAAACCTATATATACTGTTCCACGCGCATGCGTATAACTCCAGCCAAAACTGGGGCTCATCGCCAAGGAGATACCCGCCCAATAACCATGGCCCTCAATACCGTGGTTACCCACAAGCTCCCGTACAAACAAATGGGAACTATTCGTATCCAAATCCTGATCAACAATACTCTCACCCCCAAAATCATTTTTTAGGAATAGGCCCGGCAAGAAAAAGAAGCACACGGTCAGAGGAAGGAGAGGAGGAAAGAGGGTACATAGACAACAAAAAAAAGAAAAATGTAAATTCCAAAGGTATTTTCAATCTAAGTAAACAAGAACTAACTGAAAATGAAGTTAATCTTCTAAATAAAGGGCTGAAATTTGCCCCACGGGCTAAACTTAACAAATTTGATACATATATCGACATTCACAAATTTACGAGGAAACTGGCTATGAAAAGATACTTTCTGAATGCCCCTCCCACAAGTATTTCCTCTAATTTCCTCTAATTCTGCCACTAGCACTTTTAAACACTCAGGCCTTAAGAATGCCTCTTTGTTCAATCCCCCAGCCCATTCATATGTTAATGTTTTTAAAAGTATAGTTTTAAAAGACCTGGAAAAGATTAAGGTCAGGAACAGAGACAACTACAAACATAGAGATTCCCTGGTAAAATCATTACTTGAGGAAAAGGATTTGGTAGTGCGCCCAGCCGATAAAGGTGGGGGGGTAGTTATTATGGACAAGATAGACTATATCAAGCAGGTTTATCTTATCTTAGATGATAAGAATACCTATCAAACCCTTGATCGAAATCCTCTGGTCCCCTATAAAAAGATCCCTGAAGAGTATCATAAATAAGGGTTATGATATGGGCATTTTAACTAAAAAAGAAAAAGAGTATTTATGCCCCATTTCACCCAAATTACCAGTCCTATATTGCTTGCCCAAGATACACAAGGATTTGACTAACCCCCCAGGGAGACCTATAGTGAGCGGCATTGGCTCTTTAAGCTCAAGGATTGGTGAATATATAGATCATTTTCCTGCAGCCCCTGGTGGCTATGACCCCAGCATTTCTAAGAGACACAAAACAAATGCTTGTAGACATTAAAACCATTAAATTGAATTCTCCCACATATTTGGTCACAGCAGATGTGGCAGCACTTTATAGTAGCATTAAGCATGATGATGGAATGGCGGCAGCAGATTTTTATCTTAATATGGCCACAGATATCCCCTGCAACACAAAGAATATTTATTTTGGACCTTCTTAAATTTGCTATGACACACAACTACTTTTGGTTTGGGAATGAATTTTATCTACAAACTACGGGTGTCGCTATGGGCGCTAAGTTTGCCCCAAGCCT
Source organism: Staurois parvus (assembly GCA_951230385.1). Taxonomy (NCBI): domain Eukaryota; kingdom Metazoa; phylum Chordata; class Amphibia; order Anura; family Ranidae; genus Staurois; species Staurois parvus. The sequence continues at coordinate 20,631 of CATNWA010005022.1, read as the reverse complement.
GGCGAATTTATTTATGGCTAGGTGGGAGGAAGATCTCATCTACTCCAGGGAATGGCCTAACCTTTTGTTTTTATCGGAGGTATATTGATGACGTGTTTTTATTGGGCAGGGGGACGAATTCACCCTTAAGAACTTTTTTATTACATTAAATTTTAATGAATTAAATATTAAATTTTCTTACCAGTACGAACGATCTTAAACAAATTGATTTTTTAGATCTTACTCTTTTTGTATCAGACATGAATATTTTAACTAAAACATTTTTTAAGGAAACAGACCGGAACAGTTTTATTCCACTTGATAGTTGCCATCACCCAAAATGGCTAATGAATAATACCCGAAAGGTCAATTCCTTTCGAATAAAAAGGAACTGTGATAACATTGAGGATTTTCACAGACAGTCTATAACTTTAAAAAAGAAAGATTCTTGGAAAAAGGGTATGATGAACCTTTCCTGACCAAAATAATAAAGGAAGTACAAAATAAAGATAGGAATGAATTACTCAAACCTACCACAGCGGCCAATAATAATATTATCTGTCCATTCATTACTAATTTCATAATACCCAATATAAAGAGGATGTTTTCAAGATAATTAAGAAAAATTGGTCCATTCTTTTAAAACGACCCAATATTGGGAAAAGCATTACCTAACCGCCCGGAGATTATTTTCCGGAGAGCACTCCACTTAGGTTGTCTCTAGCCCCCAACATTGTGAACCCCCCAAAAAATGTAACTTTAATTTTTGGGCATAAAGGCTTTTATCCATGTAACAGGTGCATGATTTGTGTTAACAATGGCACACATAAAAGGCCGGTGAAGACTTTTGCCTCTAATATTTACCAACAGAACCTATGAAATTAAAAGTACCATCACCTGTAATAGCACATATGTTGTTTACCCTATTAGAGTGCGGCTGTGGGAAAAATATGTGGGGAGGACTACAAGAAGGTTACGGGACAGACTGCGTGAGCACCTAAAAAATATTAAAAAGGGTTTCAAGGACCACTCGCTATCTTTACATTACAAGTTGTGCCATAACAATAAAATCCCAAATGCCTAAAATTTGCTGCGATAGATATCGTGAAACCATATTGGAGGGGCACCTATAAAAAGAGATCGGTTTCCAAACTGGAAACGAAGTGGATTTATGAGTTACAGTCTTTTTTCCCTCAAGGCTTGAATGTAGACCTTGACATTAATTGTTTTATTGATACAAGTTGATATGTTTTTAATCATTTTATAATGTTTTAACTTCGATTTACACTACTTGCATATTTTTTACATGTTTTATCCTTTTATTTATCTTTTATAGTTTTCACTCCATGATATATATAGTATGTGTAATATAAAGCATCAAGGCTCAGGGGGGTGTTTTTAGGCATTGTGTTTTTCAGCAGGTATTAATTTCTGTTGAATTCGATTGAGGTTTGGCCACATTTAAATATATATCTTTAGGGCAGTGCAATAGGTGCTATTAAATTAGCCTTTACCCAGTGAATTCGACTGTAACCCTTACCAAACTCGATTGGAAGTGAGTTAGGGACAGTCTAATAACACATATTACGTTCCCTACGGGCAGTATATGCGGTTATCTTCACTGTCTTCCGCGCCCCCCGTTATACCTGTGGTTGTTATGACAGGGCAAGTGAGAGAGATCCTCTGCAATGCATAACGGTCGCCGCCTACCCTGAGCCGTGATAACCAAGAAAATGGCCGCTATCGCATGCTTTGCGCATGCGCGAGCGGGCCAAAATGGCGTCACCGGCTTTTTTGTTCCACCGCGCATGCGCGTGGAACAGTATATATAGGTTTGTCCGGCTAGTGCTCGCTCCCTTTGATAACGTGCTCGTCCGCACGAAACGCGTCAGGGTGGAGCCTAGCCGGTGACGTCACGCCGTTCCGTACCTCGTGGAGGCCGGCGGCCATCTTTGAATCTGGGAAATCCTGTGAGTGACCTGTGTTTACATTATCTTCAATAAAGAACCCTTTTGGAACATACTACACTATCAGTATTTTTTGGGTGGGCTTTCTGGTCAAGCCCCCCCCCCTCTCTTAAGGTGGATACTTCACATGAGTGCCCTGGTTAAGGAACCTGGATTAGCCCTATAAGGGTTTCTGGATGTCGGGAATCCCCCTGCTGGCCAAGAAGTGACAGAGTGACAGCTTGCCAGATGATCCAGACAGGTTCAACTTTTCTGGGACCAGGAGTGGTCTGACAACTCAAACGCGCATATTATGCGCTTTCTGGTGAGTGCATAGTATTAAACACTTCACAGCACGGAGTTCATCACGTCCTGCACAGTTTATTGGGACGACAGCATTTTATATTATGTGGACACTTATAAAATCACTACTAAGCACTAGTAGTCCATCACTTTTTATTGTATATGTTATTTTTATATGTTTTAGCGCTGCATGCGATATTGTCTCAGTGTGAAGGTTTGAGGTTTGTGCCTTTCATGCCAGCAGCTTTTTATACATCTCCAAGCGCTCGTTAATTATTCCTTTTTTTCCATTATGTCCCAGTGGCTTCATACTCCTACTGGGATAGCTGGGGAAGTATAAAATGTTTATAAATCAGCCTGGAAGGATAATCCCATACTATAGCCAGTGACACCTACAGTGAGAGATTACAACCCACTGAGTTTAGGGAGAAACCAGGTGCACAACTATATAAATCAAAACTAGGCTGACTACCATCCAGACAACAAAAAATAAAAATTCCCAGCTCTAACTTTGCCATCCAGCCTGCAAACAAACTGAACTAACCTCTCTAACAGTATGGGTTAAAAACAGGGGTTTAGTTAGCACACATTTGCAAATACATGCATAAGCTACAGAGCCTCATCACGGCACCCAAAGTATTCTGTAGTTCCTAACTCTCCAATTTGAAGAGCCCCCATAATAGAGGCACATGTATTTAATGGATAGACCGAGGGCAGATGGACCTGAGGAAGCCCACCCCTCCTTAAAGTTACAGGAGCGCACTGGACACCCAGCATGTAGCACAATGGCAGCTAAAGAGTCCAGTGTGCCCCCTCGACCAACAATTCAACAGTACAAAAAATGGCCACTGCCCCAGTCTATAACTGGCCTTCACAACAAGGAGCTGTGAAGGCCAGTTATAGACTGGGGCAGTGGCCATTTTTTGTACTGACTACCATCCAGCCAAAAACTAAATTTTCCTATTAACCAGTAATCTGTCTAGGAGGGTGCTACATTCCCTTAATTGTTGCTAAAGTATGTACATCCTCAATCCCTGCTACTAGGATTTATGATTTGATCAATAAAAAGGGTAATTGTTAAGAGGTTCTGCAGTGTTCTATCCTTCTACTGATACAGGCTGTTTGGGATGCAGCTGAAAGGTTGTATATAGGAGATGCATTCCTGTATTTATTATGTCTAGGGGGAGTATAGAATTTGTCCAGACAGAGATAGACTTGAATCTAACTTGTTTCAGAGACTGATAATGTTTAAAGAATAAAGGAGCCCTGGTGTTCCTGACTCCAAGAACTAATTACTGTCATGTTATGCATACATTATCGCCCGTTTGATGATTTCACATGAATGACTCTTGGTTCCAATGTATTAAGTTCAGGGGTGGACTGACCATTTGGAAACTCGGACACTGCCCGAGGGCCCGGGGTCAGTAGGGGGCCCCATGAGATGCCCCTGGTACCTTTTTCATAGGCTTTTTTGAGTTTGGGCAAGGACACAGGGGCCCCATGATCCCCTATTGCCTGGGGTCCCCATGAGTTGTCAGTCTGCCCCTGATTAAGTGTTAAGGCGTTGCAGCAAGAATTTTGGCTGGGAGCTTGACATCTATGTTTAAAGGAGATACTGGGCGAAAGTTTGCTCATACTTATGGGTTCTTACTGGGCTTGAGTAACAATACCACATTGGCCTGTAGGATCTCTGCCCCCAAACCCTTTCCCTATTTTATATTATTAAAGACTGTTGAAAGATACAGGGAAAGGACTTCTGATCATTTTTTGTAGAAAAAAGCCAAATATCCATCAGGCCTAGATCTGCATATCTCCCAATGTTTTGCGATAGGAACGAGGAACAACTGTTAGCAAAAATATGTATGCATAGGACACACCCCCCGTCTCGCCCCCTTAAAGGAGAATTATACAAAAAAAAATTATTAGTTAAACTCACAAATGATTTTTTTTTACCACTGCTGTTCCTTTATACTGGCTTTTGAAATTTACCAATGCAGAAATTTAAAAAAACTGGATGAATGGTTTAGCATTGGGAAACACTTTCTGAAAGATAACCAGTGTATTTTATATACAACTTTATAGATCAGACCAAAATGAGGGACAAATGAGGAGGAAAGAGGGGACTTTGTTCCAAATCAGGGACAGTCCCTCGAAATTAAAGACAGTTGGGAGCTATGGATCTGAGATGGCAGTTTTCAACTGCCAGCCTTCCTCTGTCTGTGAAGATGCAGAATAGTAATTTCTGAATCTCTGAGCAGAAAGATTCAGTATAATGGATGATAGCAAGAATATACTGATCACAAATACAGCTTATAAGCAGTGTGTATAAGTGATGTATGATGTGTTTGACAAATGGGTAAATACTGTCAGTGAAGGGACATGTTTTGCACTGATTCATCAGGTGTTGATCAATTTGCATTCCCTGCATTACAGTAATAACATTTTTGTAGGCTAAGTTCCATACATAGACTGCAGTTATTTTTTTCCTGTTTTATTCAAACAAGGCCGATTGAAGCCCATATACATTACTATCACATACATAACACCCTTTCCAGGATATACCAGAATTCCAAAACAAAGCAGCAGAAAATCTAGACCAATTTTAATTTCAATTGAAATGCTATCTTTTAATAGTTCTACTATATTTATTATTTACACCATGATTGGTTGAAGCAGATTTTTTATGATTATTATAAACTTCAAAAGGATTACAGATACTGTATATTATGCAGCTTCATTAGTAGATCCCTATGATAGCACTTACAGACAGAAGTCTCTACAGTAAAGGATACTCCTTCATGAATAAAATATACAGTCAATGCAAGAAAATAACTGATTCATACGCACAGTTCTTTGTAAACTTATAGAGCAGGATCTGATAAATCATCAGTCACTGTGCAGCCCGCACGTGCTTTTTCTTTCTCTTCTGAATAGAGAGAAAGATACATTGTATCTTTCTGTTCCTGCAGGAGAGAAACAATCAAAAGTGTGTAAATAATAAAGCAAAAATAAAGAAAAAAATAGCTAGATCAAGGTTTGATCTAGGTCAGTGTGTCAGGGTTTGGTTATGGTGAAGGCTAGGGTCAAATGTCAAGGTATGGGACAAAGGTCAGGGTCAGCATATTTTAGGTAGGATTTTAAAAAAATAAATTTTAAAAATTAGTATCAGTCTAAGTTAGTGTCAGTGTCAGTGTGTTTTAGGTAGGATAAAAAAGCAAAATGCTTTGTTTCTGGGCCCTACTACAGGTACAAACAACTAGAATATGTAGCACCACTATGATCATCAGGAGAAGAAGAATCTGTTCTGAGTTCTTTGGTAGTAAGTTATGATAATAGCAAGAAAAATACAGCTAAATTAAAAATAAAGTTACTATTTTGGGTCAGTTATCCTTTGATAATAAAAAAAGGAGATATCCATTACCATTTACCTTCCATAGAAAGCACAATTTGTCCTTAAAAAGGCAAGGTATCCACCTGGATACCCAAAGTAGTTGCGATTCTATGCACAGTTTACTAACGCATGTCAAAGTTGCAAAAATTGGGTCTGGGCATTGAGGTTTGTTTTATCTCTGGTCATAAAGGGATTCAAACTGAATGCTAGGCCCACATAACAGAGATAAATTACTGAAGCTTTGTATTCAATAGTACATTATTAAATGTATTTTTAAAACAGAAGTAGTGCAAGTACTTGAAACTGATATGGAATCAGCCTTGTGCAGTCTCTGTACAGTAAAGATCAGAGTGGGAAAAGAAGAAGCAGCACAGGAAGCCAACCAGCTTATGTGCTAACATATAGCATGCTAATAGGAAGAGAAAACAGAGTTAAAGAGGGATGAGTTAATTACAGTGCTGCTTCTCCTTTCACTGTCCAGTCACAAGTTGGGGGTGGATTCAAGACAGCCTGGAGGAAGTGGGTAAATGATCCTTTCCATCATTCAACTTGGAAGACTGAGAACATCTTGAGGCAGGAAAGGCTTACTGCTGAGGAAAGCTCGGGATTAAAGGATTACTGCAGCATAAGCTGCTCTTTTATTTTATCTTTTTGATATTTTTTCTTTATTTTTGACTGGAGTTCTTCGTTAACCGCTTCCCATCTGCCCGATTGCAGAAGTACTGCTACGGGGCAGCAGAGCTGCACAAAATCACATATATATACGTGATTTCCAATTCCGGGTAGGGGGCGCGCGCATGCCGCCCTACCCATGCCGCCATCGGTGGCTGCAGATGTCAATCACCGATTCCCCGCCGGCACCCGGTGATCACCGAGAAACAGTGACGGGGGAGACCTGTGTGTAAACAGCACAGGTCTCTTTCCTGCAAGCAATAACATTATTATTATTATTATTATTATACAGTATTTATAAAGCGCCAACAGTTCGCTCAGCGCTGTACATTACAAAGGGGGACAGAACATGCGACAGTACAGTAACAATACAATGCAAAACACGAGGGGTTCGAGGGCCCTGCTCTTTCGAGATTACAATCTAGGAGGGAGGGGATATTGGTACAGGAGGAGATAGCTGAGGGGGATGGAGTGGTAGTGTCAGGGATCTCCGCGATCCTCGCAGCGATAGTCCCGGCGCAGGCGCAGTGCACCGCCCTGTGCAGGGACACGGGCACTAGGTCCGGGCTGGCCGCGGCGTTCGTGTTCGCGCGCATGCGCAGTAGAAGCTGCGGCCGCCCGCTGGGCACCAATGGCAGCGCAGGGCGCGATATTTAAACGACCCTGAGCTGTCATTCAGTGCCTTCTGGTCTTACCTGCATCCTGTATCCTGCGAACCTGTACCTAGTAAGTTGTTGACCTGGATTGTTCTTGACCTGCTGATTTCTCCTGCCCAGACCCTTGCTTTGCCTGACCTCTCTGCTGAATGCCCCTCATTAGATCTGACCTGCTGTTGCTGACCTGGTGTGTGACCCGACGATTCTCTGCCCGCTGCCTTGTACCATACCGTCCTCTCTGTTACCGACTCGGCCTGTCTGACTTTGCACTTGCTCAGCCATCCATCCATCCCTTCGGGGTCACCCGGCGTCCTCATATCAGGCTCTCCCCTGTTGGAGCCCCTGGCGAACACCCCTACCACTGACGGGTGTACTCAGTAGTTGCGACCTGGTCTCGGGGTACTCCAAGTCCATCCCCACCATCAGGGGCTCTGGTGAACAAGTACCCTGGGGCTTAGATTCCGCGCTCTGGGGACACCTGACCAGTGGAGTGCTAGTGGTGCCGCTAGGCGGTCCATTACAGTTAGGCAGAGTGGAGGAGGTCGGCAAAATTAGCAGGGGGTGGGGTAGGCTTCCCTGCAGAGGTGGGTTTTCAGGGTGCGCCTAAAGGAGAGGAGAGTAGGTGATAGTCTGATGGGTTGGGGCAGGGAGTTCCAGAGGATGGGTGACACCCTGGAGAAATCCTGGGGGTGGGCATGGGAGAAGGAGACCAGGAACTAGAGTGAAGTAGGTCTTGTGAGGAGCGGAGTGTGCATGTTGGGTGGTACTTGGATATTAGGTCGGTGATGTAATTTGGGGCAGTATGGTGGACAGCTTTGTATGTCAGTGTTAGGATTTTGAATTTGATCTGTTGCGCAATCGGAAGCCAGTGGAGGGATTGGCAGAGGGGGGGTGACGGAAACGCAGCGGTTGGTAAGGTGAATGAGTCTGACAGCCGTATTCAGGATCGACTGAAGCAGGGATAGCCTGTGGCGAGGCAGGCCAGTGAGGAGGGAGTTGCAGTAATCGAGTCGAGATATGATGAGGAAGTGGATGAGCTGTTTAGTGGTTTCTGGGGTTAGGAACGTGCAGATTTTGGTGATGTTGTGGAGGTGGAGTCTGCATGAGTTTGTTAATGATTGGACTTGGGGCTGGAAGAATAGGTTGGAGTCCAGAATGACACCAAGTACTCTGGCCTGTGGGGCAGGTCTGATAGTGGCATTGTTGGACATGATGGAGAAGTCAATGGGGGGTGGTGTGCGGGCTGGGGGGAAGACTAGGAGCTAGGTTTTGGAGAGGTTCAGTTTAAGGAAGTGGAGCGACATCCAGTCTGATATGTCGTTCAGTAGGTTTGTGATTCAGGCGGAGACTGAGGGGGTGAGGTGGGGGGTTGAGAGATAGATTTGCGTGTCGTCGACATAGAGGTGGTAGTTGAAGCCGTGAGAGTGATGTAGTATGAGTTTGCCAAGGGAGGAGGTGTAGATGGAGAAGAGAAGGGGCCCGAGGACGGAGCCTTGAGGGACCCCAACAGAGAGGGGGAGTGAGGGGGAGGTGGTAGCATTATAGGTAATGCTGAAAGAGTGTTGTGACAGGTAGGATGAGAGCCAGGAGAGAGCGGAATCTCTGAGGCCGAGGGAGTGTAGTTTTTTGAGGAGGAGGGGGTGGTCGACTGTGTCGAAGGCCACGGAGAGGTCAAGGAGTAGGAGCACTGAATAGTGGCCATTAGCTTTGGTGGTTAGAATGTTGTTGAAGAGTTTGAGTAAGGCAATTTTGGTGGAATGTATGGGACGGAAGCTGGACTGTAGGGGATCGAGGAGATTGTTGTCGTTGAGGTGAGAGCTTAGGCGAGTGTAGACTAAGCGCTCGAGGAGTTTGGATGTGAATGGGAGCAGCAGAGAAATACACAGGAGCATGTTTCCCATGTAAAAACACACACAGCACATACAGTAAAACAGCACACAGTTAACCATTTGATTGCCCCAAATGTTAACCCCCCTCCTGCTCAGTGTCATTAGTACAGTGTCAATGCTTTTTATTAGCACTGATCACTGTATTGGTGTCACTAGGGATGTCAGTGGCAGTTAGTCAGTTCCCTCCCAGTGTCAGAATGCCCACTGCAGTCCCACAGTCCCACTATAAGTCATTGATCATTGCCATTAGTAGTATATAAAAAAAAAATTCCAGTATATATACCGCCTTTTGTAGACGATATAACCTTCACGTAAACCAATTAATTTACATGTATTGGGATTTTTTTAGCAAAGACATTGATTTTTTTAAATTTTTTACTGGATAAGTTTTATAGCAAAAAGTAAAAAATATTTTTTTTTTCAAAACTGTCGGTCTTTTTTTGTTTATAGAGCAAAAAAAAAAAAAGGCACAGGTAATCAAATACCACAGAAAGAAAGCTTTATTTGTTGGAAAAAAGGACATAAATTCTTCATTTATGTACAGGGTTGCATGACCACGCAATTGTTAGTTAAAATAACTCAGCACCGTATCGCAAAAAATGGCCTGGTCAGGAAGGGGGGTAAATCCTCTGGAGGGCAAGTGGTTAAAGGTACAGGTTGAGAGTTTGGCAGAACTAGGAGAAAACTAAGTCACTGGGACTGACACTTATGCTTCATATTTTATGATGAATGTGATAGAAAAGGCTTTTGGCCTACTTGATTCACAGCTGGGTAAGAGAATGTCACACAGCTTCTCACAAAGGTATGGCTTGGATCTGCTTCAACAGTTTATGGATCATTAAAGCACCTTTCCATGGTGCTCACAAGTATGGGGGCCATGACTCTTTTCTAATTCTACTCTAGCTATTTCTGGCCAACCACAGTAACTTCTGCATCTCAACACTGCACCTCACCTGTTGCACTCTAAGGTTTTTCCCACAACACCTGTCAAACCTGGTTCTTGCGCTCTTTAGTCATATGCTACACCTCCCTTAATTTAGGAGGAGGATTTTAGGCATTTGCAAACTCCTGAAAGCATTTTGCACAGAAATTTTCTCCTCAGGAGTATATGGAGCTATGAAGTGTTGAATTACACTTATACAAAGCATTTTAGTTTGTTCTACTCATTATTATAAGTTAGGCTGGATCAGGGGCGAACTGACCATTCGGGCATTGCACAAGGGCCCGGGGTTAGTAGGGGGCCTGGTAAGAGTCTCACTGGGCACAATTCGCTATGCAGTATCTTACCACATCCAAATATGCGGTAGGATACTACATAGCATTTAACCGCCTCCTGATCACCATATAAGGTAATGACGGGCGCAAGGTGGTTCGCTCGTTCTGGGAGGACGTCATATGACGTCCTCCCACTCTAACCACGCGTGTGCGCGGCTCTGGGAGCTCGCAGTGCGACGATCAGTGGTGCGCTGTGTCCCTAGGACACAGCAGATCACTGATCAACAGAAAGAGCATTGATCAGTTGGCTCGGTCATGTGATCAGCTGTGTCCAATCACAGCTGATCACATGTAAATAGGGAAATGCCGGTTATCAGCATTTCTCTCCTCACGAGCTGTCACGCTGAGAGGAGAGGAGAGCCGGTAATCGGCATTCCACGGAGGGGACATGTACACTGATCATCAGGGCATTGATAATCAGTGTGCCCTGATGATCAGTGTAGCCCCATCAGTGCCACCTGTCAGTGTCCATCAATACCAGCTGTCAGTGCTCATCAGTTCCACCTGTCAGTGCCCATCAGTGCCACATCAATGCCACATATTAGTGCCTACCAGTGCACATCAATGCCACATATCAGTGCCCATCTGAGCTGCCTTTAAGTGTCACCTATCAGTGCCAGTCAGTACCGCCTATCAGTGCCACCTATCAGTGCTGCCTATCAGTGCCATATATGAGTGCTGCCTTTCAGTGCCCATCAGTGATGCCTGTCAGTGCCCATCAGTGCCACCTACCAGTGTCTCCTCATCAGTGCCCATCAGTGCCACCTATCAGTGCCCATCAGTGCAGCCTATCAGTGCCCATCACTGCGGCCTCATTAGCGCACATCAGTGAAAGAGAAAAATCACTTATTTACAGTTTATTTTAGGTTTTAAAACAAAAACTAAGAAAAAACATTTTTTTTTTTCAAAATTTTCAGTTGTTTTTGGTTTGTTTAGCAAAAAATAAAAAACCCAGAGGTGATTAAATACCACCAAAAGAAATCTCTATCTGTCGCATAAAAATGGTAAAAATTTCATATGGGTACATTGTTGCATGACCGTTCAATTCAAAGTGCGACAGGGCTGAAAGCTGAAAATTGCCCTGGGCAGGAAGGGGTTTAAGTTCCCTGTAGGCTAGTGGTTAAAAAAAAAAAAGTTTAAATTCACCAAAAAAACACTACTAAAATACTGCATGAGTTATTTTATCAAGTCATGCAGTATTTTAGTAGTGAACACCATGTGTTAATGTGTCAGCTGCCAGCGGACTTCCCCACTGACAGTTGAATGTAAAAGAAAGAATTGCTGGCAATTAAAAAAAATTATTTAAAAAACTGTGTGGGGTCCTCCCTTCATCCATACCAAGCCCTTTGGGTCTGGTATGGATTTTGAGGGGAACCCCCACACCTAAAAAAAAAATGATGTAGAAGTCCCCCCCAAAATCCATCCCAAACCCTTATCTGAGCATGCAGTCTGGCAGGATAGGTGTCAGGGATCCTGTCACCGCGCGACGGTCCTTCCCCTCGGGCCATAGCGGTGCGAGTGCGCATGCGTGGGAGCGTGCGGGAGCTCATGCGCAGAAGCGCGGAAGTGCGCGCATGCGCAGTAGCGTACACGTCACCGCTAGGCTATTTAAAACCTGCAGAACAGTAAAATCAATGCCTTCTGGTCTACAACGTCCCTGCACTTATAACCTGATTCTGTTGCCTGTATCCTGATCTGACCTGACTAAGAAAGAACTCCGCCTGCACCGACCCTGGCTATCCCTGACCATCCGTTTGCCTGCTTCCTTGTACTTGATCTGCTCGCTTAATACTGACCCGGCTTGTCTGACTCTGCTGCACCTACTTACCTGTACCTGCACCTGGCTTGCATCCTGACGGCTGCCATACTTACTTGCTGCTGCACCCACAGTCCTGCATCTGGCCTGCATCCTGGTCACCGCCATACTTACCTGCTGCTGCACCCACGTCCTGCACCTGGCCTGCATCCTGGTCACCGCCATACTTACCTGCTGCTGCACCCACGGTCCTGCACCTGGCCTGCATCCTGGTCACCGCCATACTTACCTGCTGCTGCACCCCACGGTCCTGCACCTGGTCTGCATCCTGGTCACCGCCATACTTACCTGCTGCTGCACCTAGCTAGCTCCAGATCTACCCGGCATCGTGCCACACCTGGCTCTGCGCCCTCTGTTCCCACTATCAGGGGCTCCGAGTGGGAGTTGTAAGAGGACGCCTTCTCTCCACGTCAGGCTTCCCAACCAGGTATGTGACATCAGGAAAGGGGGGGGACATGCGAGCCCCCCCTCCTGAACCATACCACACCACACCACATGTCCTCAACATGGGGGGGGTGCTTTGGAGTGGAGGGGGCTCCCCCCCAAAGCACCTTGTTCCCATGTTGATGAGGACACCGCTGGACTATAACAGTGAAACGCTAATTGGCCCAAAATTGACACAAAAGCTCTGGGACTGAAGTTATTATTAAGCACAACTACCCACAACCCTTGACCAGTATACTTGTTTTGGGTTGATGTTCCAATAAGTAGTGAAGAAAGGATGAGGATGTCGGTACTCGACTTTTCACAGCCACAAATAAGTCAGTAACCACAGCTTCCCTTTAACACATAGGTTTTAAAATCTAAACCACTTTCTTTGCAGTATAAACTACCTTATCTACATTTGAAATAACAGACATAGGATTGCATACGGAACACTCAACACAGCAGACTAAGCCTGTCCCTACCTGCCTACAATTCACTGCTAAATAACATCTGTGTCAGTGACTGGCCTTCCTATCTAAGGTTCTTGTACACCTGTTTCATTGCATTTGAACACTGTGTGTCTTAGGACACAGTAATAAACGCCTGAGTCTTCTGCTGTAACTGGTGATATTGTTAGGGAGAATAATCTTTCCTGTCGTAAGAAAGTTGCGAGGAATCGATGTCTGAACCTAGGCATCAAGTCATCAGGCGTAGACTGGTCATGTTGTATAAATATAATGGATTTGCCTGGCTCTTGGAGGTACCACATAAGAGATGGATACCCCCCACTGTAAGTGCAATTGAAGGTCACTGATTCTCCTTCTTTACTTAGTAAATCATTTGTCGATTGGGTCACTGTTTGACCTGTGGTAAAATCTATAAAAACACACAATGTCAAATTATTTCTGCAGTTACATTGTGATATAACCTTCTAATTTGCCAATGATTAGAGACCATACCCCAGAATAACATTTCTAGAAGTAAAGCATGGATTATCTTCATTGTGACACCACTTCACCTATTCTTTACAGATTCTGATCTAGAGGGTATGTGTGCACAGCTGAGTCATCCACAAAACAAAAGATCTAGGCAGTCACAGATGCCTTTAAGATGTTAGATGTGTATGACAAAGTTCCTTTTTACTGATACACCTCAAACCTACATGGCTAATATTACACAACCCACTTTAGCAGTATCTGAGTGATTTAGCCAATTTTCATCTAGAAACATAGTTAAAGTGGAACTTCACTCTCTCAATCAATATTAAATATTTTTCATCCTTATGCTCCTAGCATTAGTAAATAGATAGGAAAGTACAGTGTATTTACTTGTTTTGAACTTTCTTTTTAAAGTTTCTACTCTTACTTCCTGATTTCTTGCTTAGGCAAATGATGTCATACATCCCAGGAGGCTTCAGGAGAGGAGGAAGAGCTTTCTCAGCTTAGCACACCCTTCTGCCTGAGCTACGGGCAGATGGATTGCAGGAAGTAGATGCTACATTAATCATCTGCCCTTACTCAAATTGACCACAGCCAGAAATGACAGGGGAGTGTTTTTCAAAGTGATATCTCAGCAAAATAAAGCACGGGGAGATGTGTGGATGGGTGAGTTTGCTTTAAATATTAAAAATGAATTAAATAGTGTTTTTTTCTTTGTGGTGCTCAGATGCAGAGTAGTTCCACTTTAATATGAGCTTTGATTTTTTTTTTTTAAACACATACAAAGTTCTGTGTTTTGGGGACTGTATGCTCAACTATGGGCTAAGGCAGGGGTGGGCAAACTTTTTGACTTGAGGGCCGCAATGGGTTCATATATTGGACCCGGGGCCGGACCAAGAGTAGATGAATGATGTGTATGTGTCATCCATAGTAAGTATAGTAATATTCCCCCATAGTAAGCATAGTAATTAATCCCCCATAGTAATTAATCCCCCATATAGTAATTAATCCCCCATATAGTAATTCATCCCCCATAGTAATTCATCCCCCATATAGTAATTCATCCCCCATAGTAATTCATCCCCCATATAGTAATTCGTCGTTCCCCCATATAGTAATTCGTCCCCCATATAGTAATTCGTCCCCCATAGTAATTCATCCCCCCTATAGTAATTCATCCCCCATAGTAATTCATCCCCCATAGTAATTCATCCCCCATATAGTAATTCATCCCCCACATAGTAATTCATCCCCCCATATAGTAATTCATCCCCCATATAGTAAGTCCCCCATATAGTAATTCATTCCCCATATAGTAAGTCCTCCATATAGTAATTCATTCCCCATATAGTAAGTCCTCCATATAGTAATTCATTCCCCATATAGTAAGTCCCCCATATAGTAATTCATTCCCCATATAGTAAGTCCTCCATATAGTAATTCATTCCCCATATAGTAAGTCCTCCATATAGTAATTCATTCCCCATATAGTAAGTCTTCCATATAGTAATTCATTCCCCATATAGTAAGTCCCCCATATAGTAATTCATTCCCCATATAGTAAGTCCTCCATATAGTAATTCATTCCCCATATAGTAAGTCCCCCATATAGTAAGTCATTCCCCATATAGTAAGTCCTCCATATAGTAATTCATTCCCCATATAGTAAGTCCCCCATATAGTAATTCATCCCCCATATAGTAAGTCCCCCCCCCCTGTGTCAATTCACTTACCTTTGGTCCGCGCGTTTCCTCTCGTATTCCCGCGCCGTTCTGGTCTTCAGGGAGGACTGTGAGAGGAGTTCGTCACGCTGCCCCGCCTACATCCTGACAGCTGCAGAGTCCTGACGTCCGAGAGGAGGGAGGGGGGCGGCCATCCGAGAGGGGGGGCGGCCATCCGAGAGGAGAGGAGGGGGGGGGGAGAGGAGGAGAGGAGGGAGGGGAGAGGAGGAGAGGAGGGAGGGGAGCGGGGCCCGGGGCCCCGGCACACAGGAGAGCCGCATCTAAATTTGTAAAGAGCCGCGGCTTGCCGACCACTGGCCTTGCGGGAGCCTAGCTCCGCGCGGGCCGGATTAAAAGGTCCCGCCGGGCCGTATACGGCCCGCGGGCCGTAGTTTGCCATTGCTGGGCTAAACGGAGCGGGGATGTCGGGGAAGGCGCGCAGACAAGGCGCGCTGCCCCATAATGCATTCCTCAACGACATGTGATCGCATCAGCCAATCAGCAGCCAGCCAGCCAGCACTGTGTAATGGTCGAGGTATATATAGCGGCCATTTTGGAAATCTTCATTTGCCTGCAGTCATTGAACAGAGGCAGACCGCTCTGTACTAGGGACAGGGACAGAGTTAGGGCCACAGAAACGAGAATTGGGGACAGAGAGAAGTTACTTAGGGACAGAGAACCATTACTCAGGGACACAGACTTGTTAATGAGGGCCACAGAATCGTTATTTAGGGACAAAGAAACGCTAGTTAGGGCCACAGAATTCATACTCAGGGACAGACAGAATTGTTACTCAGTGCCAGAGAATTGTTACTTAGGCCACAGAAACGTTATTAGGGCCACAGAATTTTTACTCAGGGACAGACAGAATTGTTACTGAGTGCCAGAGAATTGTTACTCAGGGACAGACAGAATTGTTACTGAGTGCCAGAGAATTCTTACTCAGGGCCACAGAATTCATTCTCAGGGACAGACAGAATTGTTACTCAGGGACAGACAGAATTGTTACTGAGTGCCAGAGAATTGTTACTCAGGGACAGACAGAATTGTTACTGAGTGCCAGAGAAATTGTTACTCAGGGACAGACAGAATTGTTACTGAGTGCCAGAGAATTGTTACTCTCACAGACACAAAATTGTTACTTGCACAGACACAGAATTGTTACTTGCACAGACACACAATTGTTACTCAGGGCCACAGAATTCATACTCAGGGACAGACAGAATTGTTACTGAGTGGCCAGAGAATTCTTACTCAGGGCCACAGAATTCATACTCAGGGACAGACAGAATTGTTACTCAGGGACAGACAGAATTGTTACTGAGTGCCAGAGAATTGTTACTCAGGGACAGACAGAATTGTTACTGAGTGCCAGAGAATTGTTTACTCAGGGACAGACAGAATTGTTACTGAGTGCCAGAGAATTGTTACTCTCCACACAGACAGAAAAATTGTTACTTGCACAGACACAGAATTGTTACTCGCACAGACACAGAATTGTTACTCAGGGCCACAGAATTCATACTCAGGGACAGACAGAATTGTTACTGAGTGCCAGAGAATTGTTACTCAGGGACAGACAGAATTGTTACTGAGTGCCAGAGAATTGTTACTCAGGGACAGACACAAAATTGTTACTTGCACAGACACAAATTGTTTACTTGCACAGACACAGAATTGTTACTCACAGGCACAGAATTGTTACTCAGGGCACAGAATTGTTACTCAGGACAGACAGAATTGTTTGTTACTCAGGACAGACAGATGTTACTGAGTGCCAGAGAATTGTTACTCAGGGACAGACAGAATTGTTACTGAGTGCCAGAGAATTGTTACTCTCACAGACACAAAATTGTTACTTGCACAGACACAGAATTGTGTTACTCAGCACAGACACACAATTGTTACTCAGGGCCACAGAATTCATACTCAGGGACAGACAGAATTGTTACTGAGTGCCAGAGAATTGTTACTCAGGGACAGACAGAATTGTTACTGAGTGCCAGAGAATTGTTACTCAGGGACAGACACAAAATTGTTACTTGCACACACAGAATTGTTACTCGCACAGACACAGAATTGTTACTGAGTGCCAGAGAGGGCCACAGAATTCATACTCAGGGACAGACAGAATTGTTACTGAGTGCCAGAGAATTGTTACTCAGGGACAGACAGAATTGTTACTGAGTGCCAGAGAATTGTTACTCAGGGACAGACAGAATTGTTACTGAGTGCCAGAGAATTGTTACTCTCACAGACACAAAATTGTTACTTGCACAGACACAGAATTGTTACTCGCACAGAGACAGAATTGTTACTCAGGGCCACAGAATTCATACTCAGGGACAGACAGAATTTACTGAGTGCCAGAGAATTGTTACTCAGGGACAGACAGAGTGCCACAGAATTGTTACTGACAGAATTGTTACTGAGTGCCAGAGAATTGTTACTCTCACAGACACAAAATTGTTACTTGCACAGACACAGAATTGTTACTTGCACAGACACACAATTGTTACTGAGTGCCAGAGAATTGTTACTCAGGGACAGACAGAATTGTTACTGAGTGCCAGAATTGTTACTCAGGGACAGACAGAATTGTTACTGAGTGCCAGAGAATTGTTACTCAGGGACAGACAGAATTGTTACTGAGTGCCAGAGAATTGTTACTCTCACAGACACAAAATTGTTACTTGCACAGACACAGAATTGTTACTCGCACACAGACAGAATTGTTACTCAGGGCCACAGAATTCATACTCAGGGACAGACAGAATTGTTACTGAGTGCCAGAGAATTGTTACTCAGGACAGACAGAATTGTTACTGAGTGCCAGAGAATTGTTACTCTCACACAGACACAAAATTGTTACTTGCACAGACACAGAATTGTTACTTGCACAGACACACAAATTGTTACTCAGGTGCCACAGACAGAATTCATACTCAGACAGACAGAATTGTTACTGAGTGCCAGAGAATTGTTACTCAGGGTTACAGACAGAATTGTTACTGAGTGCCAGAGAATTGTTACTCAGGGACAGACAGAATTGTTACTGAGTGCCAGAGAATTGTTACTCTCACAGACACAAAATTGTTACTTGCACAGACACAGAATTGTTACTCGCACAGAGACAGAATTGTTACTCAGGGCCACAGAATTCATACTCAGGGACAGACAGAATTGTTACTGAGTGCCAGAGAATTGTTACTCAGGGACAGACAGAATTGTTACTGAGTGCCAGAGAATTGTTACTCTCACAGACACAAAATTGTTACTTGCACAGACACAGAATTGTTACTTGCACAGACACACAATTGTTACTCAGGGCCACAGAATTCATACTCAGGGACAGACAGAATTGTTACTGAGTGCCAGAGAATTGTTACTCAGGGACAGACAGAAATTGTTACTGAGTGCCAGAGAATTGTTACTCTCACAGACAGAAAATTGTTACTTGCACAGACACAGAATTGTTACTCAGCACAGACAGAATTGTTACTCAGGGCCACAGAATTCATACTCAGGGACAGACAGAATTGTTACTGAGTGCCAGAGAATTGTTACTCAGGGACAGACAGAAAATTGTTACTGAGTGCCAGAGAATTGTTACTCAGGGACAGACAGAATTGTTACTGAGTGCCAGAGAATTGTTACTCTCACAGACACAAAAATTGTTACTTGCACAGACACAGAATTGTTACTCGCACAGAGACAGAATTGTTTACTCAGGCCACAGAATTCATACTCAGGGACAGACAGAATTGTTACTGAGTGCCAGAGAATTGTTACTCAGGGACAGACAGAATTGTTACTGAGTGCCAGAGAAGAATTGTTACTCTCACAGACACAAAATTGTTACTTGCACAGACACAGAATTGTTACTTGCACAGACACACAAATTGTTACTGAGTGCCAGAGAATTGTTACTCAGGGACAGACAGAATTGTTACTGAGTGCCAGAGAATTGTTACTCAGGGACAGACAGAATTGTTACTGAGTGCCAGAGAATTGTTACTCAGGGACAGACAGAATTGTTACTGAGTGCCAGAGAATTGTTACTCTCACAGACACAAAATTGTTACTTGCACAGACACAGAATTGTTACTCGCACAGAGACAGAATTGTTACTCAGGGCCACAGAATTCATACTCAGGGACAGACAGAATTGTTACTGAGTGCCAGAGAATTGTTACTCAGGGACAGACAGAATTGTTACTGAGTGCCAGAGAATTGTTACTCTCACAGACACAAAATTGTTACTTGCACAGACACAGAATTGTTACTTGCACAGACACACAATTGTTACTCAGGGCACAGAATTCATACTCAGGGACACAGAATTGTTACTGAGTGCCAGAGAATTCTTACTCAGGGCCACACAAATTCATACTCAGGGACAGACAGAATTGTTACTCAGGGACAGACAGAATTGTTACTGAGTGCCAGAGAATTTTACTCAGGGACAGACAGAATTGTTACTGAGTGCCAGAGAATTGTTACTCTCACAGACACAAAATTGTTACTTGCACAGACAGACACAGAATTGTTACTCGCACAGACACAGAATTGTTACTCGCACAGACACACAATTGTTACTCAGGGCCACAGAATTCATACTCAGGGACAGACAGAATTGTTACTGAGTGCCAGAGAATTGTTACTCAGGGACACCTAATCGTTGAAATTAAATAGTATGTCAGACAACATGCAGAGGAGTGGCAGAGGAGGCAATGTTTTAGGAGCGAGCAGACGTGGCAGCAGAGGAAGGGGTCGAGGCAGCAGTATTCGCAGCCAGAGGCCAGTGCTCCCGGTGTCATCCAGCGGTCGTGTCTCCACCGACAACCCTGCCGTCATTGGTTGGCTTGGCTCGGTCGTCTTCCTCTTCCCAGGTCACCTCTGACACCTACAGCCAACGGTCGTGTGGGTACGTCAGACACAACCGTTAGTTGGCATGGCCCGGGACCAAGCCCACTGAAATCACGTGTCCTCTACCTGCCCCTGTCCTTTGCTGTTCCCTCACCAAGCGAAGTATCGCATGCTGTGGCTCAGCCCCACTGTACAGTGAGGAAGAGCTAACAGAGGGCGGTCAGGAACGGGGGGAGACATCGGCCTTTTCAGCAGCCAAGCGAACAAGTACTGGCGAGGAGAGTGGCTCGGTAGCCGGTCTAGAGACAGGTCTGTCTCCTGACCCAGACGCAGCCGAGGGGGCTAGTAGTGAGGCGGAGACCCTACTTGATGATGAGGAGGTTGATCGCACTTGGCAGCCTCGTCGTCATCAGGCAATTTCTTCCCGCATCATCAGGAGAAGAGGGTGGCAGCTTGGCAGCGAGCAAAACAGTCGGTGGGTTGCCCAGGAGACAGCAGCAGGGTCGCATCAGTGTCAGTGGAGCCAAACGTCCACGGAGTAGAGCACCAGCTCCACTGCAGCCTACCACCACGGCCAGTAGTGGTGCCGGTGCGCACGGAGGAAGTAGCAGTCAGCCATGAAGAGTAGCGGGGCAAAGTTTCCTACTCGTGGTGTGGCAATTTTTCCCTCAAGCCGCCCGAGGAAGTAAACGTAGCCGTATGTCGACTATGTGCCAGAAATGCAAGCGTGGCCAGGGGCCCATGTTGGGA
>CATNWA010005021.1:0-11775 GCA_951230385.1 Staurois parvus | reverse complement strand
TACTTCCTCCGTGCACACCGGCACCACTACTGGCCGTGGTGGTAGGCTGCAGTGGAGCTGGTGCTCTACTCCGTGGCCGTTTGCCTCCACTGACACTGCTGCGACCCTGCTGCCTCCTGGGGCAACCCACCGACTGTTTTGCTCGCTGCCAAGCTGGCACCCTCTTCTCCTGATGATGCGGAAGCAATAGCCTGATGACGACGACGGGCTGCCAAGTGCGATCAGCCTCATCATCATCAATTAGGGTCTCCGCCTCACTACTAGCCCCCTCGGCTGCGTGTGGGTCAGGAGACAGACCTGTCTCTAGACCGGCTACCGAGCCACTCTCCTCGCCAGTACTTCTTCGCCTGGCTGCTGAAGAGGCGGATGTCTCCCCCCGTTCCTGACCGCCCTCTGTTAGCTCTTCCTCACTGTACAGTGGGGCTGAGCCCACAGCATGCGATACTTCGCTTGGTGAGGGAACACCAAAGGACAGGGGCAGGTAGAGGACACGTGATTTCAGTGGGCTTGCTCCCGGCCATGCCAACTAACGGTTGTGTCTGACGTACCCACCGACCGTTGGCTGTAGGTGTCAGAGGTGACCTGGGAAGAGGAAGACGACCGAGCCAACCAATCGATGACGGCAGGGTTGTCGGTGGAGACACGACCGCTGGATGACACCGGGAGCACTGGCCTCTGGCTGCGACTAGTGCTGCCTCGACCCCTTCCTCTGCTGCCACGTCTGCTCGCTCCTGAAACATTGCCTCCTCTGCCACTCCTCTGCGTGTTGTCTGACATACTCTTTAATTCAACGATTCTGTGTCCCTGAGTAACGATTCTGTGTCCCTGAGTAACAATTCTGTGTCTGTCCTGAGTAACAATTCTGTGTCCCTGAGTAACAATTCTGTGTCCCTCAGTAACAATTCTGTGTCCCTCAGTAACAATTCTGTGTCTGTTGTCCCTCAGTAACAATTCTGTGTCCCTGAGTAACAATTCTGTGTCCCTGAGTAACAATTCTGTGTCCCTGAGTAACAATTCTGTGTCCCTGAGTAACAATTCTGTGTCCCTGAGTAACAATTCTGTGTCCCTGAGTAACAATTCTGTGTCCCTGAGTAACAATTCTGTGTCCCTCAGTAACAATTCTGTGTCCCTGAGTAACAATTCTGTGTCTGTCCTGAGTAACAATTCTGTGTCCCCTGAGTAACAATTCTGTGTCCCTCAGTAACAATTCTGTGTCCCTCAGTAACAATTCTGTGTCCCTGAGTAACAATTCTGTGTCCCTGAGTAACAATTCTGTGTCCCTGAGTAACAATTCTGTGTCCCTGAGTAACAATTCTGTGTCCCTGAGTAACAATTCTGTGTCCCTGAGTAACAATTCTGTGTCCCTGAGTAACAATTCTGTGTCCCTGAGTAACAATTCTGTGTCCCTCAGTAACAATTCTGTGTCCCTGAGTAACAATTCTGTGTCCCTGAGTAACAATTCTGTGTCCCTGAGTAACAATTCTGTGTCCCTGAGTAACAATTCTGTGTCCCTGAGTAACAATTCTGTGTCCCTGAGTAACAATTCTGTGTCCCTGAGTAACAATTCTGTGTCCCTGAGTAACAATTCTGTGTCCCTCAGTAACAATTCTGTGTCCCTCCCTGAGTAACAATTCTGTGTCCCTGAGTAACAATTCTGTGTCCCTGTCCCTGAGTAACAATTCTGTGTCCCTGTCCCAGTAACAATTCTGTGTAACAGTTCAATTCTGTGTCCCTGAGTAACAATTCTGTGTCCCTGAGTAACAATTCTGTGTCCCTGAGTAACAATTCTGTGTCCCTGAGTAACAATTCTGTGTCCCTCAGTAACAATTCTGTGTCCCTGAGTAACAATTCTGTGTCCCTCAGTCCTGTGTCCCTCAGTAACAATTCTGTGTCCCCCTGAGTAACAATTCTGTGTCCCTGAGTAACAATTCTGTGTCCCTGAGTAACAATTCTGTGTCCCTGAGTAACAATTCTGTGTCCCTGAGTAACAATTCTGTGTCCCTGAGTAACAATTCTGTGTCCCTCAGTAACAATTCTGTGTCCCTGAGTAACAATTCTGTGTCCCTCCCTGAGTAACAATTCTGTGTCCCTGAGTAACAATTCTGTGTCCCCTCAGTAACAATTCTGTGTCCCCCTGAGTAACAATGTGTCTGAGTAACAATTCTGTGTCCCTGAGTAACAATTCTGTGTCTGTCCCTGAGTAACAATTCTGTGTCCCTGAGTAACAATTCTGTGTCCCTGTAACAATTCTGTGTCCCTGAGTAAACAATTCTGTGTGTCTGAGTAACAATTCTGTGTCCCTGAGTAACAATTCTGTGTCCCTCAGTAACAATTCTGTGTCTGTCCTGAGTAAACAATTCTGTGTCCCTGAGTAACAATTCTGTGTCCCTCAGTAACAATTCTGTGTCCCTGAGTAACAATTCTGTGTCCCTGAGTAACAATTCTGTGTCCCTCAGTAACAATTCTGTGTCCCTGAGTAAACAATTCTGTGTCCCTGAGTAACAATTCTGTGTCCCTGAGTAACAATTCTGTGTCCCTGAGTAACAATTCTGTGTCCCTGAGTAACAATTCTGTGTCCCTGAGTAACAATTCTGTGTCCCTGAGTAACAATTCTGTGTCCCTCAGTAACAATTCTGTGTCCCTCAGTAACAATTCTGTGTCCCTGAGTAACAATTCTGTGTCCCTGAGTAACAATTCTGTGTGTCCCTCAGTAACAATTCTGTGTCCCCCTGAGTGTCCCTGAGTAACAATTCTGTGTCCCTGAGTAACAATTCTGTGTCCCTGAGTAACAATTCTGTGTCCCTCAGAGTAACAATTCTGTGTCCCTCAGTAACAATTCTGTGTGTCCCTGAGTAACAATTCTGTGTCCCTCAGTAACAATTCTGTGTCCCCTGAGTAACAATTCTGTGTCCCTGAGTAACAATTCTGTGTCTGTCCCTGAGTAACAATTCTGTGTCCCTGAGTAACAATTCTGTGTCCCTGAGTAACAATTCTGTGTCCCTGAGTAACAATTCTGTGTCCCTGAGTAACAATTCTGTGTGTGTCCCTGAGTAACAATTCTGTGTCCCTCAGTAACAATCTGTGAGTAACAATTCTGTGTCCCTCCCTGAGTAACAATTTCTGTGTCCCTCAGTAGTAACAATTCTGTGTCCCTGAGTAACAATTCTGTGTCCCTGAGTAACAATTCTGTGTCCTCTGTGTCCCTGAGTAACAATTCTGTGTCCCTGAGTAACAATTCTGTGTCCCTGAGTAACAATTCTGTGTCCCTCAGTAACAATTCTGTGTCTGTCCCTGAGTAACAATTCTGTGTCCCTGAGTAACAATTCTGTGTCCCTGAGTAACAATTCTGTGTCCCTGAGTAACAATTCTGTGTCCCTCAGTAACAATTCTGTGTCTGTCCCTCAGTAACAATTCTGTGTCCCTGAGTAACAATTCTGTGTCCCCTCAGTAACAATTCTGTGTCTGTCCTCTGTAACAACAATTCTGTGTCCCTGAGTAACAATTCTGTGTCCCTGAGTAACAATTCTGTGTCCCTGAAACAATTCTGTGTCCCTCAGTAAACAATTCTGTGTCCCTCCCTGAGTAACAATTCTGTGTCCCTCAGTAACAATTCTGTGTCCCCCTGAGTAACAATTCTGTGTCCCTGAGTAACAATTCTGTGTCCCTCAGAGTAACAATTCTGTGTCTCCCTGAGTAACAATTCCCCTGAGTAACAATTCTGTGTCCCTCAGTAACAATTCTGTGTCCTGAGTAACAATTCTGTGTCCCTGAGTAACAATTCTGTGTCCCTGAGTAACAATTCTGTGTCCCCTCAGTAACAATTCTGTGTCCCTCAGTAACAATTCTGTGTCCCTCAGTAACAATTCTGTGTCCCCCTGAGTAACAATTCTGTGTCCCTGAGTAACAATTCTGTGTCCCTGAGTAACAATTCTGTGTCCCTGAGTAACAATTCTGTGTCCCTGAGTAACAATTCTGTGTCCCTGTCCCTCAGTAACAATTCTGTGTCCCTGAGTAACAATTCTGTGTCCCTCAGTAACAATTCTGTGTCCCTCAGTAACAATTCTGTGTCCCTGAGTAACAATTCTGTGTCCCTGAGTAACAATTCTGTGTCCCTCAGTAACAATTCTGTGTCCCTCAGTAACAATTCTGTGTCCCCTGAGTAACAATTCTGTGTCCCTGTCCCTGAGTAACAATTCTGTGTCCCTCAGTAAACAATTCTGTGTCCCTCAGTAACAATTCTGTGTCCCTCAGTAACAATTCTTTCTGTGTCCCTCAGTAACAATTCTGTGTCCCTCAGTAACAATTCTGTGTCTGTCCCTGAGTAACAATTCTGTGTCCCTGAGTAACAATTCTGTGTCCCTGAGTAACAATTCTGTGTCCCTGAGTAACAATTCTGTGTCCCTGAGTAACAATTCTGTGTCCCTCTGAGTAACAATTCTGTGTCCCTCAGTAACAATTCTGTGTCCCTCAGTAACAATTCTGTGTAGTAACAATTCTGTGTCCCTGAGTAACAATTCTGTGTCCCTGAGTAACAATTCTGTGTCTGTCCCTGAGTAACAATTCTGTGTCCCTCAGTAACAATTCTGTGTCCCTCAGTAACAATTCTGTGTCCCTCAGTAACAATTCTGTGTCCCTGAGTAACAATTCTGTGTCCCTGAGTAACAATTCTGTGTCCCTGAGTAACAATTCTGTGTCCCTGGTAACAATTCTGTGTCCCTCAGTAACAATTCTGTGTCCCTGAGTAACAATTCTGTGTGTCCCTGAGTAACAATTCTGTGTCCCTGAGTAACAATTCTGTGTCCTGAGTAACAATTTCTGTGTCCCTCAGTAACAATTCTGTGTCCCTGAGTAACAATTCTGTGTCCCTGAGTAACAATTCTGTGTCCCTGAGTAACAATTCTGTGTCCCTGAGTAACAATTCTGTGTCCCTCAGTAACAATTCTGTGTCCCTGAGTAACAATTCTGTGTCCCTGAGTAACAATTCTGTGTCCCTGAGTAACAATTCTGTGTCCCTGAGTAACAATTCTGTGTCCCTGAGTAACAATTCTGTGTCTGTCCCTGAGTAACAATTCTGTGTCCCTGAGTAACAATTCTGTGTCCCTCAGTAACAATTCTGTGTCTGTCCCTGAGTAACAATTCTGTGTCCCTCAGTAACAATTCTGTGTCCCTGTCCCTTCTGAGTAACAATTCTGTGTCCCTGAGTAACAATTCTGTGTCCCTGAGTAACAATTCTGTGTCCCTGAGTAACAATTCTGTGTCCCTCTGAGTAACAATTTTCTGTGTCTGTCCTGAGTAACAATTCTGTGTCCCTCAGTAAACAATTCTGTGTCTGTGTCAATTCTGTGTCCCCTGAGTAACAATTCTGTGTCCCTCAGTAACAATTCTGTGTCCCTGAGTAACAATTCTGTGTCCCTGAGTAACAATTCTGTGTCCCTCTGAGTAACAATTCTGTGTCCCTGTCCCTGAGTAACAATTCTGTGTCCCTCAGTAACAATTCTGTGTCCCTGAGTAACAATTCTGTGTCCCTCTGAGTAACAATTCTGTGTCCCTGAGTAACAATTCTGTGTCCCTGAGTAACAATTCTGTGTCCCTCAGTAACAATTCTGTGTCCCTCTCAGTAACAATTCTGTGTCCCTCAGTAACAATTCTGTGTCCCTCAGTAACAATTCTGTGTCCCTGAGTAACAATTCTGTGTGTCCCTGAGTAACAATTCTGTGTCTGTCCCTGAGTAACAATTCTGTGTCCCCTCAGTAACAATTCTGTGTCTGTCCCTGAGTAACAATTCTGTGTCCCTGAGTAACAATTCTGTGTCCTGAGTAACAATTCTGTGTCCCTCAGTAACAATTCTGTGTCCCTGAGTAACAATTCTGTGTGTCCCTCTCAGTAACAATTCTGTGTCCCTCAGTAACAATTCTGTGTCCCCTGAGTAACAATTCTGTGTCCCTGAGTAACAATTCTGTGTCTGTCCCTGAGTAACAATTCTGTGTCCCTGAGTAACAATTCTGTGTCCCCTGAGTAACAATTCTGTGTCCCTGAGTAACAATTCTGTGTCCCCCTGAGTAACAATTCTGTGTCCCTCAGTAACAATTCTGTGTCCCTGAGTAACAATTGTGTGTCCCTCAGTAACAATTCTGTGTCCCTCAGTAACATCAATTCTGTGTCTGTGTCCCAGTAAAAATTCTGTGTCCCTGGCTAAGTAACAATTCTGTGTCCCTGAGTAACAATTCTGTGTCCCTGTAACTTCTGTGTAACAATTCTGTGTCCCTGAGTAACAATTCTGTGTCCCTCAGTAACAATTCTTCTGTGTCCCTCAGTAACAATTCTGTGTCCCTCAGTAACAATTCTGTGTCTGTCCCTGAGTAACAATTCTGTGTCCCTGAGTAACAATTCTGTGTCTGTGTCCTCTCAGTAACAATTCTGTGTCCCTGAGTAACAATTCTGTGTCCCTGAGTAACAATTCTGTGTCTGTCCCTGAGTAACAATTCTGTGTCCCTCAGTAACAATTCTGTGTCCCTCAGTAACAATTCTGTGTGTCCCTGAGTAACAATTCTGTGTCCCCTCAGTAACAATTCTGTGTCCCTCCCTGAGTAACAATTCTGTGTCCCCTGAGTAACAATTCTGTGTCCCTGAGTAACAATTCTGTGTCCCTGAGTAACAATTCTGTGTCCCTCAGTAACAATTCTGTGTCTGTCCCTGAGTAACAATTCTGTGTCCCTGAGTAACAATTCTGTGTCCCTGAGTAACAATTCTGTGTCCCTCAGTAACAATTCTGTGTCTGTCCCTGAGTAACAATTCTGTGTGTCCCTGAGTAAAATTCTGTGTCCCTCAGTAACAATTCTGTGTCCCTCAGTAACAATTCTGTGTCCCTCTGAGTAACAATTCTGTGTCTGTCCCTGAGTAACAATTCTGTGTCCCTGAGTAACAATTCTGTGTCCCTCCCTAGTGGAGTAACAATTCTGTGTCCCTCTGAGTAACAATTTCTGTGTCCCTGAGTAACAATTCTGTGTCCCTCAGTAACAATTGTGTGTGTCCCTCAGTAACAATTCTGTGTCCCTCAGTAACAATTTCTGTGTCCCCCAGTAACAATTCTGTGTCCCTGTCCCTCTGTAAACAATTCTGTGTCCCTGAGTAACAATTCTGTGTCCCTGAGTAACAATTCTGTGTCCCTGAGTAACAATTCTGTGTCCCTGAGTATAACAATTCTGTGTCCCTCAGTAACAAATTCTGTGTCCCTCAGTAACAATTCTGTGTCTGTCCCTGAGTAACAATTCTGTGTCCCTGAGTAACAATTCTGTGTGTCCTGAGTAACAATTCTGTGTCCCTGAGTAACAATTCTGTGTCCCTGAGTAACAATTCTCTGTGTCCCTGTGTCCCTAAGTAACAATTCTGTGTGTGTCCCTCTGTAACAATTCTGTGTCCCTCAGTAACAATTCTGTGTCCCCCTGAGTAACAATTCTGTGTCCCTGAGTAACAATTCTGTGTCTGTCCCTGAGTAACAATTCTGTGTCCCCCTGAGTAACAATTCTGTGTCCCTGAGTAACAATTCTGTGTCCCTCTGAGTAACAATTCTGTGTCCCTGAGTAACAATTCTGTGTCCCTCTGTAAGTAACAATTCTGTGTCCCTCAGTAACAATTCTGTTCTGTGTCCCTGAGTAACAATTCTGTGTCTGTAACAATTCTCTGTGTCCCTCAGTAACAATTCTGTGTCCCCTGAGTAACAATTCTGTGTCCCTGAGTAACAATTCTGTGTCCCTCGAGTAACAATTCTGTGTCCCTCAGTAACAATTCTGTGTCCCTCTGAGTAACAATTCTGTGTCTGTCCCTGAGTAACAATTCTGTGTCCCTCAGTAACAATTCTGTGTCCCTGAGTAACAATTCTGTGTCCCTGAGTAACAATTCTGTGTCCCTGAGTAACAATTCTGTGTGTGAGTCAAATTCTGAGTAACAATTCTGTGTCCCCTGAGTAACAATCTGTGTCCCTGAGTAACAATTCTGTGTCCCTGAGTAACAATTCTGTGTCCCCTGAGTAACAATTCTGTGTCCCTCAGTAACAATTCTGTGTCCCTGAGTAACAATTCTGTGTCCCTCAGTAACAATTCTGTGTCCCTGAGTAACAATTCTGTGTCCCTCAGTAACAATTCTGTGTCCCTCAGTAACAATTCTGTGTGTCCCTCAGTAACAATTCTGTGTCTGTCCCTGAGTAACAATTCTGTGTCCCTGAGTAACAATTCTGTGTCCCTGAGTAACAATTCTGTGTCCCTGAGTAACAATTCTGTGTGTCCCTGAGTAACAATTCTGTGTGTCCCTGAGTAACAGTTCTGTGTCCCTCAGTAACAATTTCTGTGTCCCTCTGAGTAACAATTCTGTGTCCCTCAGTAACAATTCTGTGTCCCTCAGTAACAATTCTGTGTCCCCTGAGTAACAATTCTGTGTCCCTGAGTAACAATTCTGTGTCCCTCAGTAAAATTCTGTGTCTGTCCCTGAGTAACAATTCTGTGTCCCTGAGTAACAGTTCTGTGTCCCTGAGTAACAATTCTGTGTCCCTCAGTAACAATTCTGTGTCCCTCAGTAACAATTCTGTGTCTGTCCTGAGTAACAATTCTGTGTCCCTCAGTAACAATTCTGTGTCTGTCCCTGAGTAACAATTCTGTGTCCCTCAGTAACAATTCTGTGTCTGTCCCTGAGTAACAATTCTGTGTCCTGAGTAACAATTCTGTGTCCCTGAGTAACAATTCTGTGTCCCTCAGTAACAATTCTGTGTCTGTGTCCCTCAGTAACAATTCTGTGTCCCTCAGTAACCTGTGTAGTAACAATTCTGTGTCCCTGAGTAACAATTCTGTGTCCCCTGAGTAACAATTCTGTGTGTCCCTCCCTGAGTAACAATTCTGTGTCCCTGAGTAACAATTCTGTGTCCCTGAGTAACAATTCTGTGTCCCCTGAGTAACAATTCTGTGTCCCCTGAGTAACAGTTCTGTGTCCCTGAGTAAACAATTCTGTGTCCCTCAGTAACAATTCTGTGTCCCTCAGTAGTAACAATTCTGTGTCCCTCAGTAACAATTCTGTGTCAATTTCTGGTCCCTGAGTAACAATTCTGTGTCCCCCTCAGTAACAATTCTGTGTCCCTCAGTAACAATTCTGTGTCCCTCAGTAACAATTCTGTGTCTGTCCCTGAGTAACAATTCTGTGTCCCTGAGTAACAATTCTGTGTCCCTGAGTAACAGTTCTGTGTCCCTGAGTAACAATTCTGTGTCCCTGAGTAACAATTCTGTGTCTGTCCCTGAGTAACAATTCTGTGTCCTCAGTAACAATTCTGTGTCCCTCAGTAACAATTCTGTGTCCCTCAGTAACAAATTCTGTGTCTGTCCCTGAGTAACAGTTCTGTGTCCCTGAGTAACAGTTCTGTGTCCTGAGTAACAGTTCTGTGTCCCTCAGTAACAATTCTGTGTCTGTCCCTGAGTAACAATTCTGTGTCCTCAGTAACAATTCTGTGTCCCTCAGTAACAATTCTGTGTCCTCTAGAGTAACAATTCTGTGTCTGTCCCTGAGTAACAGTTCTGTGTCCCTGAGTAACAGTTCTGTGTCCCTGAGTAACAATTCTGTGTCCCTAAGTAACAATTCTGTGTCCCTAAAGAGTATCTGTGGCCCTAACTCTGTCCCTAATACAGAGAGGTCTGTCTCTCTTGAATGACCGGGAGGCAAATGGAGAATTGTAAGATGGCCAGCAATTTATAGCTCCACCATTACACAGTGCTGGCTGGCTGGCTGCTGATTGGCTAATGCGATCACATGTCCATGAATGAATGCATTATGGGTCAGCGCGCTCCTTGTCTGCGCGCCTTCCCAGAGATCCCCGCGTCCGTCGCCACACATGTCGCCGCCATTTTTGGGAAAATTTCGATTCGCGCATACGAAGTTGGCTAATCTTCGGATTCGTCAGCGAAATCGAATATTTCCCAATATTCAAAAACGAATTCCACTTCGTCATGTTCGATTCGCTCATCTCTAAACTCCTCCTCTGCCTTCTGTCTCTGCTTGATCTGCTCTCACCTTTATTGACCTTGGCCTTTTTGACCAACTATTCTTCTGCGCTGCCTTTTTTGCACTTGATACACACACTATCCATTACCGCACGCTAAAGCGCTGTCTAACCCAGCCATACAGTCTGCTCGGCCACCACCTGCTCTGTCAAAACCACCTGACCTGTTGTGACATATCGACTGCTACCAGCCTGCTTCCACCACTGCCAGCCTGCTTTGCCTACCAAGCTGCCCCGCTAGTGACGTCTGCCCGCTGCCAGCCTGCTCTTGCCACCAGCCAGTCAAGGCTGTGACGTCTTGCCTGCTATCCATGCCTCTGCTTCCGCTTGCCAGCCTGCTCTGCTACCAGCACTGCCCCGCTGCGAGGTCCTGCCCGCTCGCCAACCTTCTCTGTCACCAGCAAGTCCAGCTGTGATGTCCTGCCTGCTACCAGCGCTGCCTTCACTGCAAAGCACGCGCTCTGCTATCCTGCCTGCCCCGCCGCGATGCCTGCACGCTACCTAACAGTTCTCTGTCACCAGACCAGTACCCAGCTGTGAAGGTCTGACCTGCTAACCTAGCCCCGGCTATGCAGCCAGACCGGCTCCAGCTGTCCCATTCTTCCAGCAATAGTCCAACAACTTCCCACCGCACAGACTACAGGATTCTGACGCCCAGGCACTCATACACCCACAGTGCTCCTTGTGGTTTGCTGTTCAACCTTCAGTGGCCCTCGAGCCGGAGCTGTAGTAACAAAGGAGGCCTACCTCTAACCGTCAGGCTTCCACATTGCAAGGTGAGTGACATTCATATTATGGTCACCTTGCTAACCCAAGAACTTTGTTCTGTTTTATATGGACATTCTGTAATACAAGATCTGCACTGGTTTCGCCACAGGTGTCTTCTGTCTGAGAGATAGGCCTAGGTCTACTTTGTCTTTGGGAGGAATACCCTATATTTACGTACTACCAAATCAGCTTCTGCCTTTAAAACAAAGCAAAAACAAGATCAGGTGGCAGTTACTGCTGCAGCAAATGTGTGGCACAATACTTGATACAACTGAATGGGACTGATCTGGCAGCTGCATACACATGCATACCACTGGCAGCACACTTACGGTGACTAATTTATAGAGGAGTTAAAACAGGCACGTGAGTGTATCCTTTGTGTAACTCAGTAGTTTCTTGTGAGAGCATAAAGAGATTAAGAAATCAACTGGTCAGTGTTTAACACGAAAATGTAAAAATTACGGTCTGTCCGATTCCGTCTGATTATGTTGTCTGAAAAAAATGGAGGACCGATATTCTGCCCTAGCAGCCCCAAGATAGAAGTGTCAGAGCAAATAGCCCAGGATCCGTTTTGTTAGCGCCATCCTTGTAACTGTAAAACTGCCTGGCTGTGGTGACAATGACTGAACCAATCTGCCAGGTGTGAGATTATTTAGGTGTGACTGCGGGAATAGGAATTGAGTGAAAATGAAGGACATTTTTAAAGTTTTATTTATTCATTTCCCAGAATAACTTGTTTTTTCTAGTGTTCATTGTATTTATTGTTATTTCAGCAAATGTGAGTTTCTTTATTTTCCAGACCCTTAGCTTTGCTGGTGTATGGAACTGTAAAAACTCAACAAAGATGGCTGCCAGACCATAGTCATGTGACTCGGCGTTGGACCTGCCTCGGGTCCATGCGATGGTCCCGGCAGCTATCTTGTGAGTGATTCTGTTGCTTGTCATGTGTTTATGGCTCAACGTGGGGGTGC
>CATNWA010005020.1:0-23652 GCA_951230385.1 Staurois parvus | reverse complement strand
GGGACGGAAAATTTTTTACTGGGTGCCAGAGAATTGTTCTCGCACAGACCAAAATTGTTCCCTTGCACAGACAAAAAATTTTTACTGCCAGACACAGAATTTTTAAATCGGGGCCCACAGAATTCATCTCGGGGGAAGCAAAAATTGTTACTGAGTCCCAGAAAATTTGTTACTGGGGGACAGACAGAATTGTTACTGAGTGCCAGAGAATTGTTACTCAGGGGAGCCAGAGAGAATTCATACTCAGGGACAGACAGAATTGTTACTGAGTGCCAGAGAATTGTTACTCAGGGACAGACAGAATTGTTACTGGAGTGCCAGAGAATTGTTACTCAGGGACAGACAGAATTGTTACTGAGTGCCAGAGAATTGTTACTCGCACAGACACAAAATTGTTACTTGCACAGGACACAGAATTGTTACTCGCACAGACACAGAATTGTTACTCAGGGCCACAGAATTCATACTCAGGGACAGACAGAATTGTTACTGAGTGCCAGAGAATTGTTACTCAGGGACAGACAGAATTGTTACTGAGTGCCAGAGAATTGTTACTCAGGGACAGACAGAATTGTTACTGAGTGCCAGAGAATTGTTACTCACAGGGCACAGACAGAATTGTTACTCGCACAGACACAGAATGTTACTCAGAGAATTGTTACTCAGGGACAGACAGAATTGTTACTGAGTGCAGAGAATTGTTACTCAGGGACAGACAGAATTGTTACTGAGTGCCAGAGAATTGTTACTCGCACAGAGACAGAATTGTTACTGAGTGGCCAGAGAATTGTTACTCGCACAGACACAGAATTGTTACTGAGTGCCAGAGAATTGTTACTCAGGGACAGACAGAATTGTTACTGAGTGCCAGAGAATTGTTACTCAGGGACAGACAGAAGACAGAATTGTTACTGAGTGCCAGAGAATTGTTACTCAGGGACAGACAGAATTGTTACTGAGTGCCAGAGAATTGTTACTCGCACAGACACAAAATTGTTACTTGCACAGACACAGAATTGTTACTCACAGCACAGACACAGAATTGTTACTGAGTGCCAGAGAATTGTTACTCAGGGACAGACAGAATTGTTACTGAGTGCCAGAGAATTGTTACTCAGGGACAGACAGAATTGTTTACTGAGTGCCAGAGAATTGTTACTCAGGGACAGACAGAATTGTTACTGAGTGCCAGAGAATTGTTACTCGCACAGACACAAAATTGTTACTTGCACAGACACAGAATTGTTACTCGCACAGACACAGAATTGTTACTCAGGGCCAGAATTCATACTCAGGGACAGACAGAATTGTTACTGAGTGCCAGAGAATTGTTACTCAGGGACAGACAGAATTGTTACTGAGTGCCAGCCAGAGAATTGTTACTCGCACAGACACAAAAAATGTTACTTGCACAGACACAGAATTGTTACTCGCACAGACACAGAATTGTTACTCAGGGCCACAGAATTCATACTCAGGGACAGACAGAATTGTTACTGAGTGCCAGAGAATTGTTACTCAGGGACAGACAGAATTGTTACTGAGTGCCAGAGAATTGTTACTCAGGGACAGACAGAATTGTTACTGAGTGCCAGAGAATTGTTACTCGCACAGACACAAAAATTGTTACTTGCACAGACACAGAATTGTTACTCGCACAGACACAGAATTGTTACTCGCACAGACACAGAATTGTTACTCAGGGCCACAGAATTCATACTCAGGGACAGACAGAATTGTTACTGAGTGCCAGAGAATTGTTACTCAGGGACACCTAATCGTTGAATTAAATAGTATGTCAGACAACATGCAGAGGAGTGGCAGAGGAGGCAATGTTTTAGGAGCGAGCAGACGTGGCAGCAGAGGAAGGGGTCGAGGCAGCAGTATTCGCAGCCAGAGGCCAGTGCTCCCGGTGTCATCCAGCGGTCGTGTCTCCACCGACAACCCTGCCGTCATTGATTGGTTGGCTCTCGATCGTCGTTTCCTCTTCCCAGGTCACCTCTGACACCTACAGCCAACGGTCGGTGGGTACGTCAGACACAACCGTTAGTTGGCATGGCCCGGGACCAAGCCCACTGAAATCACGTGTCCTCTACCTGCCCCTGTCCTTTGCTGTTCCCTCACCAAGCGAAGTATCGCATGCTGTGGGCTCAGCCCCACTGTACAGTGAGGAAAGAGCTAACAGAGGGCGGTCAGGAACGGGGGGAGACATCGGCCTTTTCAGCAGCCAAGCGAACAAGTACTGGCGAGGAGAGTGGCTCGGTAGCCGGTCTAGAGACAGGTCTGTCTCCTGACCCAGACGCAGCCGAGGGGGCTAGTAGTGAGGCGGAGACCCTACTTGATGATGAGGAGGTTGATCGCACTTGGCAGCCTCGTCGTCATCAGGCAATTTCTTCCGCATCATCAGGAGAAGAGGGGTGGCAGCTTGGCAGCGAGCAAAAACATCGGTGGGTTGCCCAGGAGACAGCAGCAGGGTCGCATCAGTGTCAGTGGAGCCAAACGTCCACGGAGTAGAGCACCAGCTCCACTGCAGCCTACCACCCACGGCCAGTAGTGGTGCCGGTGCGCACGGAGGAAGTAGCAGTCAGCCAGTGAAGAGTAGCGGGGGCAAAGTTTCCTACTCGGTGGTGTGGCAATTTTTCCTCAAGCCGCCCCGAGGAAGTAAACGTAGCCGTATGTCGACTATGTGGCCAGAAATGCAAGCGTGGCCAGGGGGCCCATGTTGGGACTACAGCGTTGCGTCAGCATATGCAGCGTCACCATTCGGTGGCCTGGGAAAAACCGTGATAAAACATACGGCGGTTCTGCCTGCCCCAGCCCCCCGCTCCATCACCCGCTCCGTTACTTACTTGCTCCGTCACCCGACGTCGTCAATCGCCCTCTATCAGCCAGTCAAGGCTCCAACACCTCTGCTGAGGGGAGTTGTCGCTCATTGGCATCTTCCGCTCGTTCAGATGCTCCTTCTCCTGCTACTCCTCTTCTCGGATTCCGTCAACAGTCTTTCTTGGAATCCGTATCCAAGAGACAACAGTTTGCGAGCAGCACGCACCCGACGGTGCAAAAGCTGAACGTCCTCCTGTCCAAGTTGCTGGTGCTGCAGTCCCTCCCTTTCCAACTGGTGGACTCAGCACCTTTCCGAGAAATGATGGCTTGTGCCGCGCCGCGGTGGAGAGTGCCAAGCCGTCATTTCTTTGCCCAAAAGGCAGTGCCAGCCCTGCATTCACATGTAGAAGAGATGGTGGGCCAGTCTTTGAGCATGTCGGTCTCTGCCAAAGTGCACGGCAGCGCCGACGTGTGGAGCTGTAACTACGGTCAGGGACAGTACATGTCATTTACGGCCCACTGGGTGAACGTGGTGCCGGCACAGCCGCACCAGCAAACTTGGACAGGTCACGACGCTTTTGCCTCCACGTTTGCACGTCCTTGGTCCAGCAAGCATGTCCGCCTCTACCACCTCTTTTTCCGCCGTGTCCTCAGCCGCCACCCCCGTGCCAAGTCCCATTACCCATTACCCGACCGGCATATCACATGTGCAGGGCGCAACGGTGTCACGCTGTGCTGCACCTGGTATGCCTTGGCGAACGTAGTCACACAGGGGAGGAACTGCTGAGTGTAATGAACAGAGAAATCGACAGATGGCTGTCTCCGCGCAAACTAAAAATCGGAACCATGTTGACTGACAACGGAAAGAACATGGTGTCTGCTCTGCGTCAAGGAAGGTTGTGCCATGCGCCATGCATGGCTCACGTGTTCAATCTGGTTGTCAAGCGGTTCCTAAAATCCACCATCCCACTGCAAGACATCCTTAAAATGTCACGTAAACTGTGCATGCATTTCAGCCATTCCTACACCGCAAAGAACACCCTCATTGAGCTGCAGCGGCAGAACGGAATTCCACAGCATCGCCTGATCTGCGACGTTGCAACAAGGTGGAATTCAACCCTACACATGTTAGACCGCCTTTACGAGCAGCGAAAGGCCATCACCGATTTCCTGATGTTACAAGCGGATAAAGGTACTCCCCTGTGTAACTTAGATGTCAGCCATTGGCAGCTCATGCGTGACACCTGCCGCT
Organism: Staurois parvus; assembly: GCA_951230385.1. Taxonomy (NCBI): domain Eukaryota; kingdom Metazoa; phylum Chordata; class Amphibia; order Anura; family Ranidae; genus Staurois; species Staurois parvus. The sequence goes on along the minus strand of CATNWA010005020.1, from coordinate 19,577 downwards.
TGCTCAGGCCTTTGAGGAGGCCACGCTATTCGTGAGTCGGCAGGGACTATGGGATGAACGACGTCATTCCTCTGTTGCACGTCCTGGAACAAATGCTGTTAACAATGGCTGGTCAGGGTGCGGTAGACGTGGCGCACAGATCTCAACGCCACATGACCCCTGTGGGGGCAGGACAGGAAGAAGAGGAGGAGGTAGAGGAGGACATTTGTGCTCAGGAATTATTGAGTGAAATGGGTGGTTTTTCCACTCAGCGGACAGGAGTGGAGGAGCAGGAGCATCTGGTAGAGGAGGAGGAGGAGGAGACAGAGGACCCAGACGCACCGTGGCAGTATGCTGTGGAGATGGAGGCAGGGAGTCCCTCGCATTCCTTGGCACAAATGGCCCATAGCATGCTCGGTTGCTTGCGTAGCGACAGCCGAATAATAACCATCAGACAGAGGGATGACTTTTGGCTGTCCACCTTGTTGGACCCTCGCTACCGGTCCAAAATGGTGGCCTTTTTCACACCTGCTGAGAGGGAGGCCAAAATTACGTACTATAAAAACCACCTATGTAGTCAGTTGGTCTCTGCCTTTGTGCGCCAACGTCCATCCTCAGACACTGTGGGCCCTGTGCGCTCGCGTTCCGCTGGCATGGCAGCAGGGGAGGGGTGGGGTGGTAGGTAGCAGTGGCAGCTCCACCAGCAGCGGCTGCCTCAGTCTGCAGTCGATGATGAGTAGCTTTCTTCACCAGCGCAGTGAGGAAACTACTAACCAGCCGCAGCAGCAGCAGCAGCAGCATCAGGTGGACCTGGAGCAGGAGCTCAAACAACAGGCTTGGGCCTACTTGGACAGCACCCTGCCAACCGAGGTAGACAATCCCCTTGACTACTGGGCAACGAAACTTGACCTTTGGCCCCAACTAGCTGAATTTGCCCTTGAAAGGCTGTCATGCCCGGCCAGTAGCGTGGCATCGGAGCGCGTGTTTAGTGCGGCAGGAGGTATTGTAACTCCGCGGAGGACACGACTGTCCACCCAAAGTGTGGAGAGAGACTCACGTTTGTGAAAATGAATCAGGCGTGGATTAGTCTGGATTTCAAACCACCAGTTCCTGACACAACTGACTAAATCCGCCATGAATCATGCCTCAAACATGTGCCACTTTCAGGTCTCCTCACACTGCTGGTGTGTTTAATTTTTTGACATAGGGTGCTGGCAGATTACGGGCCTCCTATAGCTGCTGCCAGGCCCCTAATCTGCCATAGGCCCCTATATACCGCCTCCTCATGCTGCTGCTGCCAGTCCAGAGTCTCTCATGGGTCCCTGTACGGCCTCCCATTGCTGCTGTCTCCATCGCCACACTCTGCTGCCATGTGCCACTTTCAGGTCTCTTCACACTGCTGGTGTGTTTAATTTTTTGACATAGGGTGCAGGCAGATTACGGGCCTCACATAGCTGCTGCCAGGCCCCTAATCTGCCATGGGCCCCTATATACCGCCTCCTCATGCTGCTGCCAAGTCCAGAGTCTCTCATGGGTCCCTGTACGGCCTCCCATTGCTGCTGTCTCCATCGCCACTCTCTGCTGCCATGTGCCACTTTCAGGTCTCTTCACACTGCTGGTGTGTTAAATTTTTTGACATAGGGTGCAGGCAGATTACGGGCCTCACATAGCTGCTGCCAGGCCCCTAATCTGCCATGGGCCCCTATATACCGCCTCCTCATGCTGCTGCCAAGTCTAGAGTCTCTCTATGGGTCCCTGTACGGCCTCCCATTGCTGCTGTCTCCATCGCCACACTCTGCTGCCATGTGCCACTTTCAGGTCTCTTCACACTGCTGGTGTGTTTAATTTTTTGACATAGGGTGCAGGCAGATTACGGGCCTCACATAGCTGCTGCCAGGCCCCTAATCTGCCATGGGCCCCTATATACCGCCTCCTCATGCTGCTGCCAAGTCCAGAGTCTCTCATGGGTCCCTGTACGGCCTCCCATTGCTGCTGTCTCCCATCGCCACACTCTGCTGCCATGTGCCACTTTCAGGTCTCTTCACACTGCTGGTGTGTTTAAATTTTTTGACATAGGGTGCAGGCAGATTACGGGCCTCACATAGCTGCTGCCAGGCCCCTAATCTGCCATGGGCCCCTATATACCGCCTCCTCATGCTGCTGCCAAGTCCAGAGTCTCTCATGGGTCCCTGTACGGCCTCCCATTGCTGCTGTCTCCATCGCCACACTCTGCTGCCATGTGCCACTTTCAGGTCTCTTCACACTGCTGGTGTGTTTAATTTTTTGACATAGGGTGCAGGCAGATTACGGGCCTCACATAGCTGCTGCCAGGCCCCTAATCTGCCATGGGCCCCTATATACCGCCTCCTCATGCTGCTGCCAAGTCTAGAGTCTCTCATGGGTCCCTGTACGGCCTCCCATTGCTGCTGTCTCCATCGCCACACTCTGCTGCCATGTGCCACTTTCAGGTCTCTTCACACTGCTGGTGTGTTTAAATTTTTTGACATAGGGTGCAGGGCAGATTACGGGCCTTACACCTCCTACATAGCTGCTGCCAGGCCCCTAATCTGCCATGGGCCCCTATATACCGCCTCCTCATGCTGCTGCTGCCAAGTCCAGAGTCTCTCATGGGTCCCTGTACGGCCTCCCATTGCTGCTGTCTCCATCGCCACACTCTGCTGCCATGTGCCACTTTCAGGTCTCTTCACACACTGCTGGTGTGTTAAATTTTTTGACATAGGGTGCAGGCAGATTACGGGCCTCACATAGCTGCTGCCAGGCCCCTAATCTGCCATGGGCCCCTATATACCGCCTCCTCATGCTGCTGCCAAGTCTAGAGTCTGTCATGGGTCCCTGTACGGCCTCCCATTGCTGCTGTCTCCATCGCCACACTCTGCTGCCATGTGCCACTTTCAGGTCTCTTCACACACTGCTGGTGTGTTAAATTTTTTGACATAGGGTGCAGGCAGATTACGGGCCTCACATAGCTGCTGCCAGGCCCCTAATCTGCCATGGGCCCCTATATACCGCCTCCTCATGCTGCTGCCAAGTCCAGAGTCTCTCATGGGTCCCTGTACGGCCTCCCATTGCTGCTGTCTCCATCGCCACACTCTGCTGCCATGTGCCACTTTCAGGTCTCTTCACACTGCTGGTGTGTTTAAATTTTTTGACATAGGGTGCAGGCAGATTACGGGGGCCCTCACATAGCTGCTGCCAGGCCCCTAATCTGCCATGGGCCCCTATATACCGCCTCCTCATGCTGCTGCCAAGTCCAGAGTCTCTCATGGGTCCCTGTACGGCCTCCCATTGCTGCTGTCTCCATCGCCACACTCTGCTGCCATGTGCCACTTTCAGGTCTCTTCACACTGCTGGTGTGTTTAATTTTTTGACATAGGGTGCAGGCAGATTACGGGCCTCACATAGCTGCTGCCAGGCCCCTAATCTGCCATGGGCCCCTATATATACCGCCTCCTCATGCTGCTGCCAAGTCCAGAGTCTCTCATGGGTCCCTGTACGGCCTCCCATTGCTGCTGTCTCCATCGCCACACTCTGCTGCCATGTGCCACTTTCAGGTCTCTTCACACTGCTGGTGTGTTAAATTTTTTGACATAGGGTGCAGGCAGATTACGGGCCTCACATAGCTGCTGCCAGGCCCCTAATCTGCCATGGGCCCCTATATACCGCCTCCTCATGCTGCTGCCAAGTCCAGAGTCTCTCATGGGTCCCTGTACGGCCTCCCATTGCTGCTGTCTCCATCGCCACACTCTGCTGCCATGTGCCACTTTCAGGTCTCTTCACACTGCTGGTGTGTTTAAATTTTTTGACATAGGGTGCAGGCAGATTACGGGCCTCACATAGCTGCTGCCAGCCAGGCCCCTAATCTGCCATGGGCCCCTATATACCCCTCCTCCTCATGCTGCTGCCAAGTCCAGAGTCTCTCATGGGTCCCTGTACGGCCTCCCATTGCTGCTGTCTCCATCGCCACACTCTGCTGCCATGTGCCACTTTCAGGTCTCTTCACACTGCTGGTGTGTTTAATTTTTTGACATAGGGTGCAGGCAGAGATTACGGGCCTCACATAGCTGCTGCCAGGCCCCTAATCTGCCATGGGCCCCTATATACCGCCTCCTCATGCTGCTGCCAAGTCTAGAGTCTCTTCTCATGGGTCCCTGTACGGCCTCCCATTGCTGCTGTCTCCATCGCCACACTCTGCTGCCATGTGCCACTTTCAGGTCTCTTCACACTGCTGGTGTGTTTTAAATTTTTTGACATAGGGTGCAGGCAGATTACGGGCCTCACATAGCTGCTGCCAGGCCCCTAATCTGCCATGGGCCCCTATATACCGCCTCCTCATGCTGCTGCCAAGTCCAGAGTCTCTCATGGGTCCCTGTACGGCCTCCCATTGCTGCTGTCTCCATCGCCACACTCTGCTGCCATGTGCCACTTTCAGGTCTCTTCACACTGCTGGTGTGTTAAATTTTTTGACATAGGGTGCAGGCAGATTACGGGCCTCACATAGCTGCTGCCAGGCCCCTAATCTGCCATGGGCCCCTATATACCGCCTCCTCATGCTGCTGCCAAGTCCTAGAGTCTCTCATGGGTCCCTGTACGGCCTCCCATTGCTGCTGTCTCCATCGCCACACTCTGCTGCCATGTGCCACTTTCAGGTCTCTTCACACTGCTGGTGTGTTTAAATTTTTTGACATAGGGTGCAGGCAGATTACGGGCCTCACATAGCTGCTGCCAGGCCCCTAATCTGCCATGGGCCCCTATATACCGCCTCCTCATGCTGCTGCCAAGTCCAGAGTCTCTCATGGGTCCCTGTACGGCCTCCCATTGCTGCTGTCTCCATCGCCACACTCTGCTGCCATGTGCCACTTTCAGGTCTCTTCACACTGCTGGTGTGTTAAATTTTTTGACATAGGGTGCAGGCAGATTACGGGCCTCACATAGCTGCTGCCAGGCCCCTAATCTGCCATGGGCCCCTATATACCGCCTCCTCATGCTGCTGCCAAGTCCAGAGTCTCTCATGGGTCCCTGTACGGCCTCCCATTGCTGCTGTCTCCATCGCCACACTCTGCTGCCATGTGCCACTTTCAGGTCTCTTCACACTGCTGGTGTGTTTATTTTTTGATAGGGTGCAGGCAGATTACGGGCCTCACATAGCTGCTGCCAGGCCCCTAATCTGCCATGGGCCCCTATATACCGCCTCCTCATGCTGCTGCTGCTGCAAGTCCAGAGTCTCTCTCATGGGTCCCTGTACGGCCTCCCATTGCTGCTGTCTCCATCGCCACACTCTGCTGCCATGTGCCACTTTCAGGTCTCTTCACACTGCTGGTGTGTTTAATTTTTTGACATAGGGTGCAGGCAGATTACGGGCCTCACATAGCTGCTGCCAGGCCCCTAATCTGCCATGGGCCCCTATATACCGCCTCCTCATGCTGCTGCCAAGTCCAGAGTCTCTCATGGGTCCCTGTACGGCCTCCCATTGCTGCTGTCTCCATCGCCACACTCTGCTGCCATGTGCCACTTTCAGGTCTCTTCACACTGCTGGTGTGTGTTTAATTTTTTGACATAGGGTGCAGGCAGATTACGGGCCTCACATAGCTGCTGCCAGGCCCCTAATCTGCATGGGCCCCTATATACCGCCTCCTCATGCTGCTGCCAAGTCCAGAGTCTCTCATGGGTCCCTGTACGGCCTCCCATTGCTGCTGTCTCCATCGCCACACTCTGCTGCCATGTGCCACTTTCAGGTCTCTTCACACTGCTGGTGTGTTTAATTTTTTGACATAGGGTGCAGGCAGATTACGGGCCTCACATAGCTGCTGCCAGGCCCCCCTAATCTGCCATGGGCCCCTATATACCCGCCTCCTCATGCTGCTGCCAAGTCCAGAGTCTCTCATGGGTCCCTGTACGGCCTCCCATTGCTGCTGTCTCCATCGCCACACTCTGCTGCCATGTGCCACTTTCAGGTCTCTTCACACTGCTGGTGTGTTTAATTTTTTGACATAGGGTGCAGGCAGATTACGGGCCTCACATAGCTGCTGCCAGGCCCCTAATCTGCCATGGGCCCCTATATACCGCCTCCTCATGCTGCTGCCAAGTCCAGAGTCTCTCATGGGTCCCTGTACGGCCTCCCATTGCTGCTGTCTCCATCGCCACACTCTGCTGCCATGTGCCACTTTCAGGTCTCTTCACACTGCTGGTGTGTTTAAATTTTTTGACATAGGGTGCTGGCAGATTACGGGCCTCCCATTGCTGCTGCCAGACATGTAATCTGCCATGGGCCCCCGTACCGACTCCTCATGCTGTGACGTTGCAACAAGGTGTAATTCAACCCTACATATGTTAGACCGCCTTTACGAACAGCTAAAGGCCATCACAGATTTCCTGATGTTAAAAGCGGATAAAGGTACTCCCTGTGTAACTTAGATGTCAGCCATTGTCAGCTCATGTGTGACACCTGCGCTTGCTCAGGCCCTTTGAGGAGGCCACGCTATTCGTGAGTCGGCAGGACTATGGGGATGAATGAGGTCAAATCGGCCATGGGCCCCCGTACCCCGCCTCCTGTTCACGCTGATGCTGGTCCCACAGTGTGACCTGGGTCCCTGTACGGCCTCCCATTGCTTCCACTCTGCCATGTACCTCTTTGAAATCTCCTCACACTCCTGCGGTTGTCCATTTTGTCATAGGTTGCTGGCAGATTAGCGGCCTTCCATAGGTGCCGCCAGGCCCCATATCGACCATGGGCCCCCGTACCTCCTGGTCACGCTGCTGCTGAGCCCACAGTGTGACCTGGGTCCCTGTACGGCCTCCCATTGCTTCCACTCTGCCATGTGCCACTTTGAAATCTCCTCACACTCCTGCGGTTGTCCATTTTGTCATAGGTTGCTGGCAGATTACAGGCCTTCCATAGGTGCCACCAAGCCCCATATCGGCCATGGGCCCCCGTACCGCCTGGTCACGCTGCTGCTGGGCCCCACAGTGTGACCTGGGTCCCTGTACCGCCTCCCATTGCTCCCACTCTGCCATGTGCCACTTTCAGGTCTCCTCACGCTCCTGCTGGTTTCCATTTTGTCATAGGTTGCTGTATGGCCTCCCATTGCTGCTGCCTCCACCGCCACACTGTGGCTCCAAACACTGGTTTTGGCCCCGTGACTGGCCAAAGGAGTGAAGTGTGCAGTGATTCTAAGATCGACGGCACTCATCTGCATGTCATACTGACAGACAGTATTATTTCTCTTCCCCAGCAGACTCCAAGGGCATTTAAATTAAAGGTACAGTGTTCTGCACTAATATTAAGTCTCTCTGAAGCCTAGAAACACCCTTTTTTAAGTTAAATTCACAGCGAATTTATTCGACTCGAATCGAATATTGTCCACGAATTCGCCGAATCAGTCGAATCGAATTTTTCATTTCTGGTGTTTTCGCTTCCTTTGCATCTTGCACGTGAAACTGTTCTAACATTTCTGTAATTTTCTGACTTTGGTTAAGAAGATAGCTTCCATCCTCTTCCCGCTCTATTTGAATTCCTAGGTAGTGAGTATTGTTCCCCAACTCTTTAATTTCAAAATTTTTTCAGTTTGTGAACTATTTGGTCATAGTCCCCTTCTTGTTCAAAACACGTCAAGATGTCATCGACGTATATTAGGATGTATGTCCATTTGTTCTCTTGATTCTTTGAATACAGACATGGATCTGCTTTACTTTTTGAGAACCCTTCTTTTCTGAGTATTTCGTTCACTTTTTCATTCCATGCTCTCGCCGCTTGCTTGAGCCCATAGATGCTCTTTTGCAGTTTGCATACAAGGTTCTTTTCTTTCTCAAATCCTGGTGGCTGTTCCATGTACAGATCCTCCTTGATGTCTCCATACAAAAAGGCAATTTTGACATCTAGGTGCTTTACTTGCATTCCCTTTCCGGCAGCAATACTAAGGAATGTCCTTATGGTGGAATGTTTCACAACTGGAGCAAATGTCTCATCGTAATCTTCTCCAAATTTCTGGAAGTATCCCTTGGCAACTAATCTTGCTTTGTATCTATAGATGTTTCCTTCTGTATCATATTCCACTTTAAAAGTCCATTTTGTTTCCGATGGTTTTGCGACCAGGAGGGAGTTCTGTTAGTGACCAAATTTTATTTTCTTGAAGTGATTTTATTTCTTCTTCAGCTGCTTTTCTCCACTGATCGGCTTCCCTTCTCGGCAAAGTTTCTATGTCTTCCCAGGATGTTGGCTCCTGTGTTTTATGTGTTTTAGCAGTGTATGATAACCTGCGGGGTGGTATCCCTTTTGTCATTCGAGAGGATCTTCTGATTTCTTGTTGTTCAGTGGGTTCTATTGGCTCGTTGATTGTAAGTTCCACTTCTTGTTCTGGCTCTTGTCCTGCTTCGCATGGGTCAGTGTCTCTTGCCGATTCAGCGCGTAAATCCTCTCCACATTTTTCAAGAATTGTATTATCTGATGCTTCACTTTAATCAAAATAAACACTGCGGCTTACTGTGACCTTGTTGGTCTTTGGACAAAGGATTCTATATCCCTTACTCTGCTCACTGTAGCCCACCAGAATGCCTTCTATGGCTTTGTTCTCCAACTTGGAGTGTTTCTGACTTGGAATGTGGGCATATGCTTTACAGCAAAACACTCTGATGTGTCCTACTTTAGGTTTTGATCCATTCCACATTTCATATGGTGTACTCTCAATAGCTTTTGATGGGAGCCTGTTTTGTAGGTATGTTGCAGTCATTATTGCTTCTCCCCAGTATTTGTTAGGTAAGGCAGCGTCCCAAATCATACATCTGGTCATTTCTACAAGAGTACGAATCTTTCTTTCCGCTACGCCGTTTTGCTCAGGAGTGTATGGTACAGTTGTTTGGTGTATAATACATTGTTTCTTTAGGTTTGATTCCATCTCTTTATTCATATATTCCCCTCCATTGTCAGTGCGTATTATTCCAGGTTTCCTTTGAAACTTGTTGCTTGTCATAGCTACAAACTCTTGAAGTTTTTCTAATGTCTCACTTTTTGTGCTTCATTAGATACGTTATTGTGTACCTGGAATAATCGTAGATGAAAGTCAGTAAATATCTGTTCCCGCCAGGTGTGATGGTTTTCATTGGTCCGCACACATCACTGTGTATCAGTTCCATGGGTTTAATGGTTTTACTCTGACTGGTCTGTGGAAGAGAGGTTCGGGTGGCCTTTGCTTTGATGCAACACGTGCACTTGCTGTGTGTGTAGCAAGGCAATATTTTCATGTCTTCTGATAGACCTCTCTTTGCAAAGTCCTTTATAGCTTCTGGGTTTCGATGCCCCAATCTTCTGTGCCACAGGTGGATGCACTTGTCATGTGGGTTATGAGTTGCTGTATTAGCCTTCTCACTTTCAGTGATGAGTTTGTACAGATGTTCATTTAACCTTCCTCTTGCTAGAATTTGCTTTCCATTTTGAATTGTGCATTCATTACCTCTAAACTGGACAGTGAGTCCATTGCTTTCAAGGGTTTTTAAACTGATAGGAGGCTTCCTTCTAGGCTTGGAACATATAGAACATTCTTTACAAGGATGCCCTGCTTGCCCCCTGATGGCGTTTTGCAGTTCAGAAATCCCTGACCATTACCTTCCGCTATAATACTTTTCCCATTTGCTAGGAAGACTTTATCTTTTACACTAAAATCAATTTTTGTGAAGAATGTCGCGTCGCTTGTCATGTGACTTGTTGCCCCTGAATCAATGTACCATCCATGTGAGGTACTATTCTGAGTCACTTTAAAAGTACCACTCCATGATGCACTTTCATTTTCTTTCATGGCCGCTTTAGCTCTTTCTCTTGTGGGTAGCTCCCGCTTTCGCTGCTCAGCTTTCCAGATTGAACAGTTCTTTTTCAGGTGACCGGCCTTTTTGCAGCGAAAACATACCCTGGTTTCTTTGCTTTGTCTTAAGCCTTCATGCACCTTCAGAGCTGCCTCTGGTCTCTCGTTCTCTTTACTATGCAAATTTTCCTTTCTTCTGCTGTATTCATCAATTAATTTTCCCTTAACATATTCTAGTGTCCAGTTTCCAGTCTAGTTTCTAGAGCATTTATAAGGGCACTGTATGATTCTGGAAGGCTGCATAGAAGTAGTGCCACAACATGATCGTCTTTCATTTCTTCACCTATTGCACCCAGCTGGTCCACAATTTCTAGCATAGCATTTACATGTTCACCCCATTTCCTGCCCTTTTTTCCAGCTTCATCTTATACAGTTTGCGCAGCAGATATAGTTTACTATTTAGGTTTGCACGTTCATGCAGTTTTTGTAATTCAGTCCACATACCTTTAGCTGCTGCGTGTTCTTTCCTTATATGAATGAGTTGATCGTCCTCCACTAACAGGCTTATGACTGCTTTTGCTTGCCTGTTTTTTCTGTCCCATTCTTCCGGGTTGTCATTGGGTCTGTGTGTATCTAGTACCTGCCACAAAGTTCATCTTTGGATAACAGCATTTCAAGCTTAAACTTCCATAGCTGGTATTGTTGAGCTTTGCTATTGTAAACTTCATAGCTGAAGCACTTGCCATCTTTCAGTTGAATTGGATACAGCTCTTGTTTCCTCACACAGGATTTGGTAGGATTGTAAATGCAGCACTTACTTGCTTGTAAGTTTTCCTTTTTCCAGTGTCTGGAGCTGGGCCCATAACCTGTTTGGTTATGTGTTAGAGAATACACTAGTAAGCTTGTGATGAGGCAGAACTTATATTACTTGTGTGGCTTAAGTTGCAAACATACAAAGCATTTCAGTAGACTGTAACAGCAGACATCTTGGTTTTTGTAGAAAAGAGAGAGAGAGAGAGAGAATAAGAACCAACAAGTTTTACACATATGCACAACTGGTAACCTTAGTGTACAGTGCCATCTACTGGTCAAGTGATATTAACACACAATACTGTATATAGTACATGTTGATGCATCCCCAACAATAGAATATTACACCTTTAGGCTGTTAAAAGGCTTTTATTTCTTCATTACACTTCCTGACTACCTATTTCAGTTTTGGAGGCCCTGAAATGCCAGAATAGCACCAAACACCCCCCCAAATTGTACCCCTTTTTTGTGAAAGTAGACACACCCCAAGGAATTTGATAAGACGCATAATAAGTATTTTGCAGATCTCCTTTGTTGTCACAAGTTTTTAAATATGAAAGAAAAAAAAAAAGATATTGTTTCTTTTCTTTTTGTATAATTTCAAAACCTTTTTGAGAAAAAAAGAGATCTGCAAAATACTTACAAATGCCTCTTTTTAAATTCCTTGGGGTGTTTATACTTTTCAAAAGGGGTCATTTGGGGGGTTTGATGCTATCCTGGCATTTCAGGGCCTCTGAAACTGTGATAGTAGTGAGGAAACATGAATGAAGAAGGTACGCACCCTTTCTTAGGCTTTCAACGTGGTCATTGATGGATTTCAGACTCCTGTGTGTGGCTAGGCTCCCACAAAGTCTTACACATGTGGTATCACCATACTCGGTAATGTAGCAGAATTAAATTTTGGGGTGTAATTCCACATATACCCATGACTGTGTGAGAAATAGATCATTTAAATGACAACTTTGTGTAAAAAAACAAAATGTTTTTGTCATTTTCCAGAAACTTGTAGAAAAAAAAAAAAATCTTTTCATGGACTTAATATGCCTCTCAGCAGATAGCTTAGGGTTGTCTACTTTCCAAAAAGGGGTAAATTTGGGGGTGTTTGTACATCCTGCTATTTTAGCACCTTTTTAAGAAATGATTGTATGGGCAGTTTCAGAAAGTAAAAAGCCTGTGTAAATTCCATTATCTATACCATAGTTTGTAGACAGCTATAAACTTTCACACCAAAGCATTCAATATACACTTAATTGGGATTTTTTAACCAAAAAAAATGTATTAGCAGAATACATTTTGGCCTAATTTTATGATGAAATTTGACTTTTTGGATATTTTTTTAACAGAATTGAGAAAATATTGTTTTGGCGTTTTTGGTGGTTAATTATAATAATTATGTTAAAATTTTGTTTTAGTTCATAAAATTCTCTATGTTAGAATGAATTCGTTATTCCAAGAAATTTGTTTCATATATTCAGATTTGTACCGTGTATTTATTATTTTCAAAACAATTTAAAAAAAAATTTCAAATATCAGAATTAATGGCTATTTTCATGCTATTTTATTCAGAGGAAAACTAATTTATTCATTTAATCTAATCCTATTCCCATTTTTTATTGTATTCTAAATTTTTTCATGTTCAAACTCTATTTTATGTTATATTACTATTTATTTTATTTTTTATTTATTATTTTCCTTTTAATTTCTATTTTATTATAGTCTATATTCTTTTATATTATACTCCATTTGGTTCTGTTGTATTCTATTCTAGTTTGTTTTATTCTATTCTAATTTTAAAAAAGCAGCCAAAAGTTGGAATCATCATCCTATTTCACTTTTATACCTTACTGTATTTATTTCAATAATGTTTCTATTTTTCAAATTAGAATCCATTTTCAAATTTGAATTAATTTTTTAATTTCGATAATTAATTTTGGTTTATTTTGGATTTGTTGAAATTTGTTTTTCTGTTGTAATTTGGAAATGCAGATACATCTGAGTCTCCGAATAATGAAAATTGCATCTGAATTTTTCCATTCGAAGAAGAAACAAATCGCACCTGTAAATGCAAGATACCTTTTGTTGAAACAACTATCTGGTTTATCAGATGAAAAATAGAAGAAAAATAGCATAAAAGGGGAAACAATACAGCCATCACATCTAATATAATTGGATGGAGCGAAGCCTATCATTGTCTCAGGTCCACTTTCCCCCACAAATGTAAGAAGCACAGGCACAAAGCCAGCATTTAACACTTCTGGCACAATATGTAGTCCAGGGGTTGATTTTTTCTGAATATACTGCCTTTAAGAGATACTGCTTCTAATCTCAGCTTGTTACCTGTATGAAAGACACCTGGTAGCCAGAAAATCCTCGCTGAATGATAGGGTGACCAAAATACCTATTTCCCCTCATGAACATGCAAATCAGTGCATAATTTTGTTAGACATTCATTTCTTTTTTGAATTTTTAGTTGCTATTCTATCTCTCAGAATTTACAATACACCTACCATTTCGATTTTTTTATGACTGATCATCTTCTATTGTGAGTGGTGCAAACATTTTCAATAACAGCAGGGGATCAAATACTTATTTTCCTTCACTGAAATATAGTAACTTGGTGCTGCGCTACTAATTAATCTTTTGGAATAAAATAAGCAGAAAAATATCACAAAAAGAGCATATAAATCTCAAAATTAATATAGAATAGAATACACATGAAAATATATAACCGGTGGAACCCCCCTGATTTGTAAGTCACGATGTTAGCGTGATGTAACGCGTGGTGGCGTGATGAAGTAATTTCCTGTCATGCTGACGTAATTTCCAGCATGGACTCGCCATCTTGTGACTCCAATAGACATCAATGTAAGTACACCCCAACAGCCATGTGGCTACACACAGAGCCTATGTAAAGCCAGCTACCATGTTGAGTGGGTATGGTATTAAAGGAGCTTATATTTAATAAGCAAAACATTATTACACTATGGGAGCATCTTCCTTTCTTTCTCTGGCTGTATGAGGATTGGCTATTTCCTCGATATCTCTGCGGAGGGCTGCTTGCGGTGCCTTTTTCCACCAGTGAAGGGATTTGACTCTGCGTTGGACATTGTGTCTGTAGGAAGGGCCCAGGTTCTAGAACGGTGTGATACGATTTGAAAAATGAGCGCTTTGACCCTGTGGGGTTCGCTTCATGGAGGTTGAGGGGACATTTCATTCAGTGCGGGGATTCCCTATGTCTAACAGTTCATATACGTTTTTCCTCCGATCCACTAAGGACTACAAAACACCTTCACCATTTAGGTGGTTTTTGGACTATTTGGATGAGATTCACTCTACAAATTGGATAGCCCGTATAATTTTATGATTTTTGGGGTTTTTTTACATCATGGAATCACATATATATCACTTATTTCCAATTTTTATCCCCGCATTTGGGTTCACGTTAAGCAGTTTTGTCTTTCCTGTTTATATGGCTGTGTGGCTTATAAACGCTTCACTACAAAGATTCTATTAGTGTCACTAAGGCTTGGCCATACACTATACAATTTTCTGCCCAATTTCCTTTAGATTTTCCTTCAACTATGTAGTGCAAGAGCCTGCCTAATTGGATACAATTGAAACTGTTTAGGTATTGACCTCATTCTTATATGGTTTTTTTTGCAAATCTAAAGCATAATTCAAGAAAATTGTATAATGTATGGCCAGTAGAATGAGCGCGAATCGAACTTGGCGAAGTGGAATTCGTTTTGAATATTAGGAAAAATTCGATTCGCACCGAATCCGAATATTAGCAAACTTCGGATGCGCGAATCGAATTTTTCCCGATCGGTAGTCCCGATTTTCATCCCTTCTAACAGCCGGCAAAAAGTGTCCCTGCAGAGAGCTCCGCTATTTCTGACAGTTCTCTCTGACAGTTCCTTCACATTTACAGCGGTTGAAACATTGTATCTATTTGTTTCCATTTAGGATACAGATGTTTTTATTCGGAAAACAAATAGATACAATGTTTCATCCAAAACCGCTGTAAATGTGAAGGAACTGTCAGAGAAACTGTCAGAAATAGCGGAGCTCTCTGCAGATACACTTTTTTGCTGTACTGGATTCTTCTTTTCATTCTTCTTTTCATTTCTTCTTCTTCTTCTTTTCATTCTTCTTTTCATTCTTCTTTTCATTCTTCTCTTTTCATTCTTCTTCTTTTCATTCTTTTTTCATTCTTCTTCTTTTTCTTTTCCATTCTTCTTCTTCTTCTTTTCCATTCTTCTTCTTCTTCTTTTCCATTTCTTCTTCTTCTTCTTCTTTTTTTCATTCTTCTTCTTCTTCTTTCCATTCTTCTTCTTCTTCTTCTTCTTTCCTTCTTTTCCCTCCTTTCTTTTCCATTCTTTCTTCTTCTTTTCTTCTTTTCCCCATCTTTTCCATTCTTCATCTTCTTCTTCTTCTTTTCCATTCTTGCTGCTTCTTCTTTTTCATTCTTCTTCTTCTTCTTTTTTCATATTTCTTCCTTCTTTCTTTTCATTCTTCTTCTTCTTTTCATTCTTCTTCTTCTTCTTCTTTTCATTCTTCTTCTTCTTTTCATTCTTCTTCTTCTTTTCATTCTTCTTCTTCTTCTTTTCATTCTTCTTCTTCTTTTCATTCTTCTTCTTCTTCTTCTTCTTCTTCTTCTTCTTTTCATTCTTCTTCTTCTTCTTCTTTTCATTCTCTTCTTCTTCTTCTTCTTCTTTCATTCTTCTTCTTTTCATTCTTCTTCTTCTTTTCATTCTTCTTCTTCTTCTTCTTCTTCTTTTCATTCTTCTTCTTCTTCTTCTTCTTTTCATTCTTCTTCTTCTTCTTCTTCTTCTATCTTCTTTTCATTCTTCTTCTTCTTCTTCTTCTTCTTTTCATTCTTCTTCTTCTTTTCATTCTTCTTCTTCTTTTCATTCTTCTTCTTCTTCTTCTTTTTTCATTCTTCTTCTTCTTCTTCTTCTTCCTTCTTTTCATTCTTCTTCTTCTTCTTCTTTTCATTCTTCTTCTTTTCATTCTTCTTCTTCTTCTTCCTTTTCATTCTTCTTCTTCTTCTTCTTTTCATTCTTCTTCTTCTCTTCTTCTTTTCATTCTTCTTCTTTTCATTCTTCTTTTCATTCTTTTCATTCTTCTTCTTTTCATTCTTTTCATTCTTCTTCTTTTCATTCTTCTTTTTCATTCTTCTTCTTCATTCTTCTCATTCTTCTTTTCAATATCTTCTCATTCTTTTTCATTTTCCTTCTTTTCTATTCATTCTTTCTCTTCTTCTTTTCATTCTTCTTTTCATTCTTCTTCTTCTTCTTTTCATTCTTCTTTTCATTCTTCTTCTTCTCTCTTTCATTCTTCTTTTCATTCTTCTTCTTCTTCTTCTTCATTCTTCTTCTCTTCATCTTTTCAATTTCTTTTTCATTCTTCTTTTCATTCTTCTTTTCATTCTTCTTCTTTTCATTCTTCTTTTTTCATTCTTCTTTTCATTCTTCTTCATTCTTTTCATTCTTCTTTTCATTCTTCTTCTTCTTTTCATTCTTCTTCTTCTTCTTCTTTTCATTCTTCTTTTCATTCTTCTTCTTCTTCTTTTCATTCTTCTTTTCATTCTTCTTTTCATTCTTCTTCTTCTTTTCATTCTTCTTCTCATTCTTCTTCTCATTCTTCTTTTCATTCTTCTTTTCATTCTTCTTCTTTTCATTCTTCTTTTCATTCTTCTTCTTTTCATTCTTCTTCTTCTTCTTTTCAATTCTTCTTCTTCTCATTCTTCTTCTTCGTCGTGCCCCCCGTGACTGCCCCAAATGAGCGAAGTGTGCGGTGATTCCCTAAGATCGACTGGCACTCATCTGCATGTCATACTGACTGACAGTATTATTTCTCTTCCCCAGCAGACTCCAAGGGCATTTAAATTAAAGGTACAGTGTTCTGCACTAATATAAAGGCTCTCTGAAGCCTAGAAACCCTTTAAATAAGTTAAATTCGCAGCGAATAAATTTGCATCGAATCGAATTTTCTTCCGCAAATTCGGCGAATCAGCCGAATCGAATTTTTAAATAATTCGCTCATCTCTAATGGCACAGCCTTAGCCACTAATTTTTTTCACTTTATCCCCAATTAGGGGTCACTGTTATATGGATTCATATTTTCTTTTATTAGTCATTATCTGCAGAATTTGGCTGTTAGCATTTTTGGATTATGTTGTGTATACGAGCTTTGTGGTTTTTCACGATTAACCACTTTCTCAAATTTTTTTCTTTACTTGGAGCACTATAGGTGTTTTTTCAGGTAGTTTTCTTGGCAATTACCAGTTTGGCATGGAATATACCTGTAGGTAAATTTTCAACATCACTAGTCATTTGGGCAGTAGTGGTGAGATTTTATTTTATCACTCATTTGGCACTTAAGGATTGTGACTTATAAATCACCGATTTAGGGTGTACTTAGGTTACATCTTAGATATATTTTTGGGGGTTTCACCATCATATGATTTTGCACATTCATGTGTATTTCTATACATATTATATATAATTTGATATCCATTAGTCACCTATTATTTAATGTGCATGTAGGTAACACTCTAGATATAGTACTTTGGGGGTTTCCACTATACACACACAGTGGAACCCCCAAAGTACTATATATATATTATATATATATAAAAATGTTCATGTGTAATTCTATATTAATTTTGAGATTTATATGCTCTTTGTGATATTTTCTCTGCTTATTTTATTCCAAAAGATTCATTATTAGCGCAGCACCAAGTTACTATATTTCAATAATTGTCCATTGTAGTATGTGATAGGGTAAGCAGCTATATTTAGAGGTTGCATTCTGCGCGTGGGAGGATTATATAAATATATTTCCTTCACTGTATATTAATAGTCAGCAGCTACAGTATTTGTAGCTGCTGACTTTTATTTTTTTTTTTGGGAGGGGAAATCCACTTTAAAAACTGGAAGCTTGTGGTATCCTTTTTATTGATCTGATGTCTGGCATGGTGCTTCCCCAGCTTTGGTCAGTCATGGACCTTATGGTTCAGGATAGGTTGCCTGCCTCTCCGCAGTGCATGTAGTTGTGCGAGGGGGGGGGAGGGAATGTGTGCTCTTCACCATGAAGTCACTGGCAATACTCAGGTACCTTCCAGTAAGGGAACCTCCATCCAGTCCTGTGATTTTAAACCTTAAGAATTTTTTAGCAGCTCAGTCCTGCTATTAAAATTTGCTTTCGATTCAATCACTAGGTAAAGTGTTGTGGACCTTTTTGAATATATGTCTCAAAAATATGACTTTATCAAGACATAATATTATATGGCAAAACAGCTCAGTTATAGCCGGATGCTAAGAGTTAATTTTGTCTTGGTTGAACCCTCAAGGATTCTAGTTAAGAAATGGAGAATGGGGAAAAGTGAGTCTTTTCCAAGACAATAAGACTGTTTGAACTGTCAACAAGGACTATTTGTATATTGAGGTTGAGAAAGAATACAGATACAGAAAGTCAAACAAATAGCCAGATAGGACTTCGACTTTCAAACATTTTAACAATAATGAGACGGGAACTCAACTGGTTGAAAGCTTAACCAAAACGTGCAGAGTGTGATGAACCAACAGACCTCTGAAATATACTATTGTTCACCAAGGGTGAAAGCATTAAACAGTTGTTTACCATGAGTCCAACACAAGGGCCAGGCAAACAGAAAGTTTTTTTTTTCCTACACATAGAAAATGTTGATTCTGAAACAAAGAGGTGAAAATTCAGGACATTTAAGTCTAAAAGTTGACTGTATATAAAGTCTAAAAGTTGACTGTATAATAATTACAAAAATAAATTACAAAAAAAATATTATAAATGAGATGTTATGGATTTTTACACACCACTAAATAATTCAGAATGGGAAATCACACATAATGTCCACACAAACCCTCTCCAAAAATGGTGCTGGACAAAAAGTATTGGCACCCTTTCTCACAACTGCGGATAAATATGAATGTTACAAGCCAAGTGAATGCTCCTGTAAACTCACCTGGGGCAAGTAACAGGTGTGGGCAATATAAGGAAATCACACCTGAAAGCAGATAAAAAGGAGAGACGTTCACTTAACCCTTTGCATTGTGAGGTCATGTCTGTGCCACAACTAAGCATGGACCAACAGAAAGAGGAGACCGAGAAAACTGTACTGAATGACCAGAGAACCAAAATTTGTGTGCAAAATATCAACAATCTACAAGGGTTACAAGTTCCCATCTCCAGACGAACTAGATTTGCCTTTGTCCACAGTTAGCGCAACATTATCAAGAAGTTTGCAACCCATGGTCAACTGTAGCTAATCTCCCTGGTCAGTGGACTGGATGAGGAAAATTGATGAAAGATTGCAAACGCAGAATAGTCCGGATTGTGGATAAGCAGCCCAAAACATGTTCCAAAGACATTCAAGCTGTCCTGCAGGCTCAGGTAGCATCAGTGGTCAGCGTGAACTAATCCGTCGACATTTAAAATGAAATGAAACGCTATGGCCAGGAGACCCAGGAGGAACCCCACTGCTGACACAGAGACACTAAAAAAGCAAGACTACAGTTTGCCAAAATGGACTTTGAGTAAGCCCACAAACCTTCTGGGAAAACGTCTTGTGGACAGTATGAGACCAAAGATAGAGAGCTTTTCGTAAAGCACATCATTCTACTGTTTACTACCAAAAAAAATTGGAATGAGCCTACAAAGAACAAAACAACAGTACCTACGGTATAATATTGTGGAGGTTCAATGATGTTTGGGGTTGTTTTGCTGCCACTCTGGCACTGGGTGCCTTGACTGTGTGCAAGGCCAATCAGAAATCTGAGGGTTACCAAAGGATTTTGGGTCGCACTGTAGGGGCCCCGGTCAAAAGCTGGGTTTTCGTCCAAATCCTGGGGGGCTCCAGCAGGACAATGACCCCAAAAAAACGCAAAAAGCACTCAGAAATGGGTGGCAAAGAAGCGCTGGAGAGTTCTGAAGTGGCCA
>CATNWA010005019.1:0-13215 GCA_951230385.1 Staurois parvus | reverse complement strand
TTCACACCCTCCAGGACTTCTCCAGGGTGTCACCCATCCTCTGGAACTCCCTACCCCAATCCATCAGACTATCACCTACTCTCCTCTCCTTTAGGTGTACCCTGAAAACCCATCTCTTCAGGGAAGCCTACCCCACCCTCACCTAATTGCAGATCTCCTCCACTCTTCCTACCACTCCATCCCCCACAGCTATTTCCTCCTGTGCCACCATCCCCTCCCTCCTAGATTGTAAGCTCCAAGGAGCAGGGCCCTGTAACCCCTCGTGTATCGCATTGTATCATTACTGTACTGTCGCATATTCTGTCTCCCATTGTAATGTACAGCGCTGAGCGAACTGTTGGCACTTTATAAATACTGTATAATAATAATAATAGTAATAATAGTAAAACAGCACACAGTAAACCCTTTGATTGCGCCCCCTTGTTAACCCCTTCCTGCCCAGTGCCATTAGTATAGCGTCAGTGCTTTTTATTAGCATTGATCACTGTGTTGGTGTCACTGGGGATGTCAGTGAAAGTCAGTTCCCTCCAGTGTCAGAATGCCTGCCGCAGTCGCGCTATAAGTCGCTGATCACCGCCATTACTAGTATTACAAAAAAAAAACAAAAAACATTCCAGTATATATACTGCCATTTATAGATGCTATAACTTTCACATAAACCAATTCATTTACAATTTTGGGGATTTTTTTTTAGCAAAGACATGGAGCAGAATACATTTTGGCCGAAATTTATGACGAAATTTGATTTTTTTTAAATGTTTTACTGGATGTTTTATAGCTAAAAGTAAAAAATATTGTTTTTTTCTCAAAATTGTCGGTCTTTTATTTGTTTATAGCACAAAAAAAAAAAAAAACCACACAGGTGATCAAATACCACCGAAATAAAGCTCAATTTGTGGTAAAAAAAAACATACATTTTATTTATGAACAGCGTTGCATGACCGCGCAACTGTCAGTTAAAGTAACGCAGCGCCGTATCGCAAAACAATGACCTGGTCAGGAAGGGGGGAAACCTGTGGAGGGCAAGTGGTTAAATAACTAAGTAAACAAACTGTAATGGCCCTAAACCACCACTAGATTTAGGCATACTAACAAAAATAGCAACCTGTAACAGTTCGATACAGAAAAAACTTCATATAGGTGAGACAGGACAAATCAGTGAAACGGCTCCTGTACATTGTCTCTGTAAGGAATATTTCATCATACAGACTAGTAACTGCTGCCGTTTGTCCTTATGTAGGCAAGTTGCCTTGCTGTAGCTTTGTGATCACTCATCACATGCCTGATGAAGGGTTCCTGCGAGACTCCGAAACATTGCCTTGCTGTAACTATGTGATCGTTCGTCACAGGCCTGATGAAGGGGTCCTGCGAGACTCCGAAACGTTGCCTTGCTGTAGCTATGTGATCGTTTGTTACTGACCTGACGAAAGGGTCCTGCGAGACTCCGAAACATTGCCTTGCTGTAACTATGTGATCGTTTGTCGCATGCCTGATGAAGGGGTCCTGTGAGACTCCGAAATGTTGCCTTGCTGTAACTATGTGATCGTTCGTCACATGCCTGATGAAGGGGTCCTGCGAGACTCCAAAACGTTGCCTTGCTGTTGCTATGTGATCGTTCGTCACATGCCTGATGAAGGGGTCCTGCGAGACTCCAAAACGTTGCCTTACTGTAGCTATGTGATCGTTCGTCACATGCCTGATGAAGGGGTCCTGCGAGGCTCTGAAACGTTGCCTTGCTGTAACTATGTGATCATTCATCACATGCCTGATGAAGGGGTCCTGCAAGACTCCGAAATGTGGCCTTGCTGTAACTATGTGATCGTTTGTCACAGGCCTGATGAAGGGGTCCCGCGAGACTCCAAAAGTGTTGCCTTGCTGTAACCATGTGATCATTCATCATATGCCTGATGAAGGGGTCCTGCAAGACTCCGAAATGTGGCCTTGCTGTAACTATGTGATCGTTCGTCACAGGCCCGATGAAGGGGTCCTGTGAGACTCTGAAGCATTGCCTTGCTGTAACTATGTAATTGTTTATCAAATGCCTGATGAAGGGGTCCTGCAAGACTCTGAAACATTGCCTTGCTGTAACTATGTGATCGTCACATGCCTGATGAAGGGGTCCTGGGAGACTCCAAAACGTTGCCTTGCTGTAACTATGTGATCGTTCGTCACATGCCCGATGAAGGGGTCCTGCGAGACTCCGAACGTTGTCTTGCTGTAACTATGTGATCGTTCGTCACATGCCCGATGAAGGGGTCCTGCGAGACTCCGAAACATTGCCTTGCTGTAACTATGTGATCGTTCGTCACAGGCCTGATGAAGGGATCCTGCGAGACTCCGAAACATTGCCTTGCTGTAAACTATGTGATCATTCATCACAGGTCTGATGAAGGGGTCCTGCGAGACTCCGAAACGTTGCCTTGCTGTAACTATGTGATCGTTCATCACATGCCTGATGAAGGGATCCTGCGAGACTCCGAAGCATTGCCTTGCTGTAACTATGCGATCGTTCATCACATGCCCAATGAAGGGATCCTGCGAGACTCCGAAACATTGCCTTGCTGTAACTATGTGATCGTTCGTCACAGGCCTGATGAAGGGATCCTGCGAGACTCCGAAACATTGCCTTGCTGTAAACTATGTGATCGTTCATCACAGGTCTGATGAAGGGGTCCTGCGAGACTCCGAAACGTTGCCTTGCTGTAACTATGTGATCGTTCGTCACATGCCTGATGAAGGGGTCCTGCGAGACTCCGAAACGTTGCCTTACTGTAACTATGTGATAATTCGTCACAGGCCTGATGAAGGGGTCCCACGAGACTCCGAAAGTGTTGCCTTGCTGTAACCATGTGATCATTCATTACATGCCTGATGAAGGGGTCCTTTGAGACTCCGAAAGTGTTGCCTTGCTGTAACCATGTGATCATTCATTACATGCCTGATGAAGGGGTCCTGCGAGACTCCGAAGCATTGCCTTACTGTAACTATGTGATCGTTCGTCACATGCCTGATGAAGGGGTCCTGCGAGACTCCGAAACATTGCCTTGCTGTAACTATGTGATCATTCGTCACATGCCTGATTAAGGGGTCCTGCGACACTGCGAAACGGTGCCTTGCTGTAACTATGTGATCGTTCGTCACAGGCCTGATGAAGAGGTCCTGGAAATTTTGTATTGTTGGTCGAACTTTAAATGTGTCATGTATTCGTGTTATTCATATGTCTCTCGTGTGGCTTAATTAAAGCTCTGAAGGCTGCAATTGGGCCATGCGCATGTACAATGTATGTATTACAGTACTCAGCTTGGTAATGGATGAGATGGCAGATCTGCGCTTATAGACCGGCGTGTATATACCCACCACGGCATTCCATGCGAATGCTGCTGTCAGTAGACCGTGGGCCTGTATCCGCATATCAGCAGCATGGTACCACATGGGCTTCATAACGCAATGCGCAAGCGGTGTGAACTCCACGTGTAGGCTTATGCATATCTTACAACCCATTACCAACTTGAAACTGTATCTGGGATGGATGTGTTTTAATAAAGATCGTATCGGGCCCATCCAGGTACAGACTGATATTTTTAGGGAGTGCTTGTGCAGAGAATTTTTACATACCAATAGAAGCTAGTAGGACAGGAAATATGACCTCAGATGGCTCATAGGGGGGAAGGGGAGGAAGTCTGCTGACCTCAGAAGACTCATGGGGGAGGACCAGTGATAGATAATAGCAAAGGCTATGCTCCAATTGGAATGTATATCCTCTGTATAGGCAATCCCCATTGTATTGTTCGGTGGGAGGGATTGACTTTATTCATGTGGGGGGCATGTGTGTATTCTTAATAAAAACAGAGAGCTGAGCCTAAAGCCGGCCCTTATGTGGATTGCAACCAGCCTTAGAGTGTCGTGTGATCATTCTAGGGTAACGGAGCTCCATCACCCACAAATTCAACAGAACCAAAGTATTTGGATGGGCAGGAATCGTGTAGTTTGGCTGCAGTCGTGGTAAGCGAGATTCGCACAGCTTTATGGGGGATTTCTGCGCATCCAACTGCGAGTACTCACGGTAAGGAGAAATTCGTTAAAGCGAATTTCCAAGACAGTTTGGCGAGCCTGGTGGATACTAACGCGTATTCTTGCGTAGCTAACCTAGAACGAGGGGGGAATGGCCATCATGAACTAGCAAAAAGTATGCCGGCACATTTCAGGTCTCTCTGCCATTAAGAGGATCGCTTTTTGCGTGTTCGTGTGGCTGATTTCGCTCTCTGTTAGCTAACAAGAAATACCGCTTAACAAGGACCTCGTTTTTTGTCCTAAACTCTTGATTTGTGGGTGAAAGACGAGGGTTTGTCTCTGCGGAGAGCAGCAGAGGGGTGGGTTTTGGTTGGCTGGATTTGGTCAAGTTTAAAAATCTTCCAACCAAAAATTAAACGGGTATATGTTTTAGTGGGTAAAAGTTGTTGCATAGTGTTAGGTAAGTATTTGTGGGCTGTAGGTACTGTGGTGATTGCTTTACCCCCCTCCACGTGAGGTAATTATTACAGTGCTGAAAGGCTTAGGTTAATTGTTAACTGTTGTAAGATCTGTGTGTGTATGTGGTCTGTACAATGTTTTGTGGTACTACTGCTCCCAGCAAGCATGCAGCAGGGGGTCCTTTTTGTTACATGTGCATGTTAGTGTGATATGTTGGTGTTTTATGTCCGTTCTGTGATTGTGCCCAAATTGTGTTGTATGTGTACTTCATATTGTTGTGTAATTGTCCAGTGTATGTTCTGTCTAAAAGTCTGTTTTATGTAAGAGGCAATTTTGAGGCTAGAGTCTGCCGTGTGCTCCTCTGTGGGGGGGGGGTCATTCTAGTATCGCCATGTGCTCCTCTGTGGGGGGGGTCATTTTCTTGACTAACCACATGGACTCCTTTTGTTTGGTGGCCATTTTGTTGGCTACCAAATGTGCAGTAATCTCTATGCAATGTGCATGAAGTTTCCTATATGCATTTGACCCATATTGTGTTTTTAATCCAAATTTTTTACAGTTTCATTTGTTTGCTTTTAGCTTTAAATTTGCGTATTGCCAGCCAATTTAAAGTGTATTAAGCGAGTTTTCCCTTCACGTGTTCCACATTTAATGAGCGCGGTGAAGTCTGGGTTTTTGCACATAGATTTCTTGTATAGTGATTATGTTTTTCTTGTGTTTTTCCTGTTAAAAGTAGTTCCTTATTGTAAAGCGGGTTTGTTTTAAGCTGCTGTGTCGCGTGTTTTCACGTCCAGCAGACTTTTTGTGTAAACGGTTCTAGGTGGTTGCAGTAAAGATTGCGTGTATAACGTGGATCGTTTAGCGGTGCTGATAGGAGTGATTTTTGCGTCAGCAACAAGGTTACTTTTGGCGCAGTTTTTCGGTTTACCTCTGTGTAATTGTTTTACTGTGAAACGTCCCGTGTTTTTCATAAGGATCCACTTTGTCCTTTTTAACAGTTTTTCAGGTTGAAAAAGGGTTTTTTTTGTGTGTATTAGGAAAGTTTTTTTTTCTTTTTACACAAATTTTCCTAAAGGTCAGTTAGCAGGTTTCTGCCCAACCAGTGACCCCTAAGTAACATCCAAGAACCCCTCTTTTTGTTTTGACTTGTGTTAGCTACTGTGTGCAGGGAGAGAAAAGCCACTTTCATCATTGTGCGGTGTGGCCTGCCAAACACAGTGGGTGATGAGAACCACATAAATTACGCTGTGCGAGTGGGGCGGTCCAGGGAAGTATAACACTTAGCCTGGTTACCACAAACACTTCGGGTGGTCAGGATCACACAAATTGCGCTGTGGGAGTGGGAGGTGTGCTCTCAGTCTGACCGCCACTTGATGCGCTTCGGGTGATCGATAAGTATCACATAAATTACGCTGTGCTGGGAAAGTGGTGGAATCAGGCCTCTCGGTAGGATCCCACCGAGTGCTCCAGGGGGTAAACAGGTACCCGGACGCGGGATATATACCAGTGACTAGTCACGATGGGCAGTAGTCAGTCCATGAAGAGAGAGGGGGAACCAGCCCTCTTCAGGGTAAGGACAGCTGCACAACTGATGAAGGTGAGTTTGGGGGGGAAGTCTACAGAACCCCTCAAAAGGTGGAATAAATGGTCGAAGGGTACCAGATGGGAAATTCCCCGGGAAGGTACATTTGACGCATGGAGGTGGGAAAAATTCATCTCTGAATTTGGACCACGGATGCAGGCGTCAGAACTAGAGATCGCACAGCTATGGCTTCACAGGTCAATCCGATTAGGGAAGCAAGGCATACATAAACTGGTGTCTGTCCGGAAGAACCAGGTGATGTATACCTGGCCTCCAGAGGGAATAAAACAGGAGGATCCAGTGTCAGAGGTGGGAAGAAGCTCTTTCAGGGCTGACTCTACTAAGGCAGGCAGGATCAGGGTCTGCTGGGGTCCCCCAACAACCAACAGTGGCTGAGATAAGTATAACTGCACCTGTCTCTTCTGTTAGTGACGTCACTCTTGACATACCTTCTGTGTCTTCTGTCTCTATGCCTCAGCCTCTGCCTCTACCTCTCCCTTCTCCTGCTGCTTCACCCCAGCTCCTTCTGTTTCCAACTATGAAGCCTACTCAACAACCGATTTGCAGACTATCTGTGAATCAAGGGGAATAGACACCCGGGTTAAAAAAACAGGGCGGATTGCATCAAAGCGCTACGAACCACTGATCAGACCCCTGCCCCCCAGCTATACCCTGATCTGAGGGACCTCAAACCTGAAGGTGCAGTAAGCGAGGTGGTTAATCTAAGCCCACCGATGATGCTGGGCCAGCCCTTGCACTCTTCCCGGACCGAGGCCTATCCAGTCAGGGTGCAGCAATTTGAAGGTCCTCCCAATGCACAGGGGGGAACGGACTTTAGGGGAACGGTAGTTTGGGCATGTCCCCTTCACCCCGGCAGAGATCCGCACTATTCTGGCTGAGCTCCCGGACTATCGAGTCAATCCGAGAGGATTTGCTCGAATGTTTGGACAAAACCAGTTCAGCTATGGTATGAGCGGGTCAGATTGTGCACAGATCCTACGGGCAAAGGTGGGCATGGAAGTGGCCAGTACAGTGATTGCAGGGTGCTCTATAACCACGCATGAGGAGATGACTTCAGGGGGCAAAGAGTTCTGTACACAGCTAAAGGCAAAGCTTCCAGAAATGTATGGTGCTACCTCTACTACGGACATGATGAAGCTCACCCAGGGTCCTAATGAGGAAAGCGCCTGCTTCTGGCGCCGTCTCAAGCAGACGGCACTGGATGCGGATCTGGAAGTTGGACCTGATGCTCCAACTGAAGGGGTAAAGGTGACCGCGACGCACATTCTGTTGCGGGCCAAATTTTTGGAAGGCATCGATACTAAAATTCGGGAAAGGCTGGTTCTGGCCCGACCCGAATATAATGAGATGTCTATCCCTGCTATCCTTTCCACTCTTGCGGCAATAGAGAGGGAAATGGATAGAAGAAAACAAGACAAGGCCAAAGTTCTTATGTCCCAGACCCCACACGAAAAACCAAGGGATCTGGGTCACAGGAAGGATAGGCCCCCACCCAGGTGCTTCCAGTGCCACCAAACGGGGCACATGAGGAGGAGCTGTCCCCAATTACCTAAAGGTCGGTGGCAGTTCATTCCTGATGAGTCCTCCGCCCCTATGACCACCACCATGGTAAGTAACTCCTATGAATTCTCATAGGAAGTTGACAAATCGGTGTCGGCCCAGATCCATCTTTTTTTTCTAGAGGAATTAAAATATCCCCTCCCTTGCCTCACTGACACCGGTGCAGCAAGAACGGTCCTGCGAAAACAGGACATCCAAGGCAAGGTACCCCTCTCAGGGGAAAGCCCTCCTAACCCCTACTAACCTCACTATCAAACGATGCACTATTCTTAACCCAGCTTCTCTTCTTCCTGTGTCGGAAGATGAGAAGGGGGGGGAGGACAACAATGACAGTGCTGAATTTTGCAACACGACTAACAATACTAACACCTCTTCTGCTAACATGTCTTCTTTGTCCACTACTAATCTCTCTTCCAAAGGACACGACTGCATCTCTTTGGTGGAACTGGAGTCAGCGGCGACACACCCCATATCACCCCGAGAGTAGCGGTAAGGTTGAACGTCTTCCGATACCCAAAAAACCTTGGCCTGAGTGTCTCCCCATTGCCCCCTATTCCATCCGGAATGCCCCTCGGCAACCACATGGGCTGTCACCCTACGAGGTGTTGTTTGGGGGACCTCCCAAAACAGGGTTGTACTTTCCTCAACAGTTGTTGTCTTTGCATTCACAGCTTACAGGTTATGTGCAATCTCTGCAACGGGAGCTGCAGAAGATACACCATCGGGTTCGCGAATCGCTCCGATCCAAATACAATAACAGGTGTTCTTTCTATTGAGCCAGGTGATTGGGTCGTCCTAAAGAAACATCAAAGAACCGGACTCGAGCCACGGTTCACCGGACCATACCAAGTCCAGCTGACGACACCTACCTCACTCAAGCTCGAGGGACGAGACAACTGGGTGCACGCAAGCCACTGCAAGAAGCTTCTCAGCTACACCAGAGAATGAGGGGTGTCATTTTCCTTTTTCTTTTTTGTTTGTATGTCTTACATGTGTGTGAACGGAGGAAAAGATGGCAGATACCCCAACCTTTTATTTAAAATGCACCTACGTTTAGCCAGAACCGCCAACAAAACCAACTGTTGGGTATGCTCTAAGCCCCCACCCAGTCATCACATGTCCGCAATGGCCGCTGTTCATGCCCTATATGACATCCGCGTCGGCATGAAAAAGCAAGGGACCCCTGGTCAGCCCCCACGTAGACATTTATCGGTAGAACTTAATGACACATTTTTAGCAGGTAACATCAGTTTCAGCAGCACCAATATTAGCTCTAGCTCCTGTAGGGCCCTCACCAGTCCATTATGGGTAACTGGGCAGCTAGGCAGCCCTCAGGTGTGCTTTAACATCAGCTTTGGCACAGGTAACAAGTTTGTTGGGACTACCACCTGTGAGGGAGGTATAACTGTCAATCTGACTAACCAGACTTCCCTTCTGAGTAACCACACTGACCGACCAGACCACGTGTGTTGGAAGGACGGATGTGATGTGCAGACTGAGGGAGCAATCCCCCAGTCTGTGCAACTGTTGCTCAGTGCCAGAGGCCGAACGAGGAACTCTTCCTGCTCTGCTCTGACAGGTCCATACTATTTTCTGTGTGGTTCGGCAGCCTATAGAACATTTCCCCAGAACGCGAAAGGTTCGTGTGCCCTCATAAAGCTAGTCCCCGCATCCTATGTAGTGATGGACCATGAAGAGTTGATGGTCCACAAGAAGGTAAGGATGGCAGGGAGAGTTCGCAGGGAGCTGTTCTCTGAGGGCGACCAGGCATGGGCTTGGTTCCCCTCATGGACAGGATGGGGAATAGAACTTATGAAGCGCCTGAACAATTTTTCTGTCATCGTGGATAGTATGTTTAACGAGACCGTAGAGGCTGTCAGAGAAATTGCCCAAGAACAACGGCAGATGGGAATTTTAGTGCTTCAGGAGAAGATGGCCCTCGATTATCTTTTAGCCGCCAAAGGGGGGTTCTGTGAGTTCATCGGAGAGGATTGTTGTACTTGGATAGAAGACACCGATGACAAGGTCCAGGCCCATATGGACAAAGTTAGTGAACTACAGGGAAAAGCTAGAGCTATAGCTAGTGAGGGTTGGAATCCGTTCAAGGGTTTGGGAGGATTGGGAGATTTCCTGTTCTCCATCGGATCTTGGTTGAAGGAAGTGGGAGTGTATATATCCTGATGCTTCTCTTTTTCATCTGCCTTTTATATGCCGCGGTGAGATGTTCCTGTTGCCTCATCGACCGTGTAAACCAAGCTCGGGCAGACGACCACATCTCCATGCCCGCTCCTGGGATCCCACTCCAACCACTGATCGGAGGAAGACCTCACCAACCATCCACCTTCTCTACAGATTACGTCCTGGCTTCCCTCTAATTTATCTCTCTGAAGACCACATTCTCCAAGACCTTCAAGCAAGCTTCAAGCCTCATCATGGTTTGTGTCTGCGATTTGGAAAACTGTCTGGGTCGAGACCAGCCTTGTGTGGCCCCCGTCTGCAGGGGCAATTTGAGAATCTGTTGCTGGATCTCCCCAGACCACCGTGGGATCACAAGCTTTATTCATACCACAAGTCTGTTTATGGTTTTTGCAAGAGCCTTCCTGTAGTGAAGGTTCCAACGCTCTTGAGGATCATCGCTTCAATCAAGCCTGTTTGCGTCGAGTCTGCGTCGGGTCTTGTTGTTTCAGGTACCCCATGGAGCTTTATTCTCAGGGACAACTACAGGAACTCTTTGAAGTTTGAGACTACACCCATCAAGCTGAAGAAGATCAAGAAGGGACACGAGGAGAATATGATAAAACAGGAGGGAATGTCATGGAAATTTTGTATTGTTGGTCGAACTTTAAATGTGTCATGTATTCGTGTTATTCATATGTCTCTCGTGTGGCTTAATTAAAGCTCTGAAGGCTGCAATTGGGCCATGCGCATGTACAATGTATGTATTACAGTACTCAGCTTGGTAATGGATGAGATGGCAGATCTGCGCTTATAGACCGGCGTGTATACCACCACGGCATTCCATGCGAATGCTGCTGTCAGTAGACCGTGGGCCTGTATCCGCATATCAGCAGCATGGTACCACGTGGGCTTCATAACGCAATGCGCAAGCGGTGTGAACTCCACGTGTAGGCTTATGCATATCTTACAACCCATTACCAACTTGAAACTGTATCTGGGATGGATGTGTTTTAATAAAGATCGTATCGGGCCCATCCAGGTACAGACTGATGATTTTTTAGGGAGTGCTTGTGCAGAGAATTTTACATACCAATAGAAGCTAGTAGGACAGGAAATATGACCTCAGATGGCTCATAGGGGGGAAGGGGAGGAAGTCTGCTGACCTCAGAAGACTCATGGGGGAGGACCAGTGATAGATAATAGCAAAGGCTATGCTCCAATTGGAATGTATATCCTCTGTATAGGCAATCCCCATTGTATTGTTTGGTGGGAGGGATTGACTTTATTCATGTGGGGGGCATGTGTGTATTCTTAATAAAAACAGAGAGCTGAGCCTAAAGCCGGCCCTTATGTGGATTGCAACCAGCCTTAGAGTGTCGTGTGATCATTCTAGGGTAACGGAGCTCCATCACCCACAAATTCAACAGAACCAAAGTATTTGGATGGGCAGGAATCGTGTAGTTTGGCTGCAGTCGTGGTAAGCGAGATTCGCACAGCTTTATGGGGGATTTCTGCACATCCAACTGCGAGTACTCACGGTAAGGAGAAATTCGTTAAAGCGAATTCCAAGACACCTTGCTGTAACTATGTGATCGTTCATCACAGGCCTGATGAAGAGGTCCTGCGAGACTCCAAAACGTAGCCTTGCTGTAACTATGTGATTGTTTATCACATGCCTGATGAAGGGGTCCTGCGAGACTACAAAACGTTTTCTTACTGTAACTATGTGATCGTTCGTCACAGGCCTGATGAAGGGGTCCTGCGAGACTCCGAAACATTGCCTTGCTGTAACTATGTGATCGTTCGTCACAGGCCTGATGAAGGGGTCCTGCGAGACTCCGAAACATTGCCTTGCTGTAACTATGTGTTCGTTCGTCACATGCCTGATGAAGGAGTCCTGCGAGACTCCGAAACATTGCCTTGCTGTAATTATGTGGTCGTTTGTTACTGACCTGACGAAAGGGTCCTGCGAGACTCCGAAAGTGTTGCCTTGCTGTAAACTATGTGATCGTTTATCACATGCCTGATGAAGGGGTCCTGCGAGACTTCGAAACGTTGCCTTGCTGTGCTATGTGATCGTTCGTCACAGGCCTGATTTAGGGGTCCTGCGAGACTCCGAAACGTTGCCTTGCTGTAACTATGTGATCGTTCGTCACATGCCTGATGAAGGGTTCCTGCGAGACTCCGAAACGTTGCCTTACTGTAACTATGTGATCGTTCGTCACATGCCTGATGAAGGGGTCCTGCGAGACTCTGAAACATTGCCTTGCTGTAACTATGTGATCGCTCGTCACATGCTCGATGAAAGGGTCCTGCGAGACTCTGAAACATTGCCTTACTGTAACTATGTGATCGTTCGTCACATGCCCGATGAAGAGGTCCTGCGAGACTCCAAAACGTTGCCTTGCTGTAACTATGTGATTGCTCGTCACATGCCTGATGAAGGGATCCTGGGAGACTCCGAAACGTTGCCTTGCTGTAAAGTATGTGATCGTTCATCACATGCCTGATGAAGGGTTCCTGCGAGACTCCGAAACGTTGCCTTGCTGTAAACTATGTGATCGTTCAGCACAGGTCTGATGAAGGGGTCCAGCGAGACTCCGAAACGTAGCCTTGCTGTAGCTATGTGATCGTTCGTCACAGGCCTGATGAAGGGGTCCTGCGAGACTCCGAAACATTGCCTTGCTGTAACTATGTGATCATTCGTCACATGCCTGATTAAGGGGTCCTGCGACACTGCGAACGGTGCCTTGCTGTAACTATGTGATCGTTCGTCACAGGCCTGATGAAGAGGTCCTGCGAGACTCCGAAACATAGCCTTGCTGTAACTATGTGATTGTTTGTCACAGGCCTGATGAAGGGGTCCTGCGAGACTCCAAAACGTTGCCTTGCTGTAACTATGTGATCGTTCGTCACAGGCCTGATGAAGGGGTCCTGCGAGACTCCGAAACATTGCCTTGCTGTAACTATGTGTTCGTTCGTCACATGACTGATGAAGGGGTCCTGCGTGACTCCGAAACATTGCCTTGCTGTAATTATGTGATCGTTTGTTACTGACCTGACGAAAGGGTCCTGCGAGACTCCGAAAGTGTTGCCTTGCTGTAAACTATGTGATCGTTTATCACATGCCTGATGAAGGGGTCCTGCGAGACTCCAAAACGTTGCCTTGCTGTAACTATGTGATAGTTCGTCACAGGCCTGATTAAGGGGTCCCACGAGACTCCGAAAGTGTTGCCTTGCTGTAACCATGTGATCATTCATCACATGCCTGATGAAGGGGTCCTGCAAGACTCCGAAATGTGGCCTTGCTGTAACTATGTGATCGTTCGTCACATTCCCAATGAAGGGGTCCTGCGAGACTCCGAAGCATTGCCTTGCTGTAACTATGTGATTGTTCATCAAAT
>CATNWA010005018.1:0-13699 GCA_951230385.1 Staurois parvus | reverse complement strand
TTCCAATCCCCTCCAGGAAGCACCTAGGCATGCAGACTTCTACAAACATTTGTGAAAGAATGGGTCGCTCTCAGGAGCTCAGTGAATACAAGTGTGGTACTGTGATAGGTTACCACCTGTACAATAAGTCCATTCATGACATTTCTTTGCTACTAAATATTCCACGCTCAACTGTTAGTGGTATTATAACAAATTGGAAGTAACTGGGAACAACAGCAACTCACAGAGCGGAGTCAGCGCATGCTGAAGAGCACAGTGTGCAGAAGTCACCAACTGTCTGCAGAGTCACTAGCTAAAGACCTCCAAATTTCATGTGGTAGTAGCACCTAGCTGTGCACATCCATAGATCCCCAGTATTTGTGCCATTGGAATAATTATCATTGAAAATTGATCTCCTATAAAACCCACCAATCTGTCTTCTCCAGAACATGAGTAATTAGGTACTATCTACTGCGGACCAGATAACATGCTTAGAATATTCCTTACTGCCATACTAGTATATAAACATGAATCCATTACATGAAATCCCAGTGGCCAGTATGATGCAAGGAACATGAACTAGTGGTTGGGTGTGTACAGCCCGGGTTTGTGATTCAGTCTGACGGCGAAATAGAAAAAAAAAAAAAAAAAAAAAAAAAAAAAAACATGAAATCCCAGTGTTATATTGGGTAATATTTCTAGATTTTGGTTAATGTTGTATATGGAAAATTTTAAAGCAAGAACATTAAAAAAAAAGTTTGTATCCCTTCTATAAAAGGAAAATATACATGCTAGATAAAGTAAAATTTTGTTTTTCAGTTTTTTAAATTATTATTAAGGCAATATTATAAAAGGTGTATTATATTCAATATACAGGTGACTTGGCACCTGCCCACACTGCCAAAAGCACCAAAACCTGGATCAGTGACAGTGGGATTACTGTGCTTGATTGGCCAGCAAACTCACCTGACCTGAACCCCATAGAGAATCTATGGGGCATTGCCAAGAGAAAGATGAGAAACATGAGACCGAACAATGCAGAAGATCTGAAGGCCGCTATTAAAGCATCCTGGTCTTCCATAACACCTCAGCAGTGCCACAGGCTGATAGCTTCTATACCACGCCGCATTGAGGCAGTAATTGCTGCAAAAGGGCCCAAACCAAGTACTGAGTACAAATGCATGCTTATACTTTTCAGAGGTCCGATATTGTTCTATGTACAATCCTTGTTTTACTGATTGCATGGAATATTCTAATTTTCTGAGATTGTGGATTTGGGGGTTTTCATGAGCTGTAAGCCATAATCATCACAATGATGACAAATCACGGCTTGAACTATCTTGCTTTGCATGTAATGAGTCTATCTCATATATTAGTTTCACCTTTTAAGTTGCTGCACTGAAATAAATGAACTTTTGCTTTTTATTCTAATTTTTTGAGTTTCACCTGTATAGGACAGTGGTTCTCAACCTTTTATTCAGTCAAGGCACTCTTTAAAGTTATGAAAAATCTTGAGGAGGCCTTTAAATTATGGACAGTTTCCAGGCACCCCATTCTAAAATGTAAAAAAAAAACTATTCTAATAGTTTTACCTAGTGCAGCAACACCCACACATGTAGAACATCCAATGTTAGAGAAGATTTATTCTTCCAAAGCAAATACACTTTTCCACACTGGTACTGAATAGTATGCCAATGTTTCTCCTCTCCCTCAGTTTCTCTCTATCACTCAGCTAATTTGCCCCCATTACTGACAGAGATGGGCAGGGGAAGGTCAAACAAGGATGCTGTGCAGGCGACAGACATCCTCCATATCAACTGATGGTATCGTTGGTTGTTAGGATGCTGGCGGCTAGAAGGTTGTAATGGTGCACAATGAAAATCCGTGGTTTTGTGGAACTAAAAGGCAGGCTTGATCCATCCGCTGGCTTGTATACAGTTTTTGGGCAACGTTTAGACATTTTGCCAGGGAACCCCTGAAGAAACATCTATATACCCCAGGGTGTCTGGGCATCCTTGTTAAGAAAGGCTGATATAGGAAGCAGTTTCTTATACTATCATATTGTTATTGGTTGTCCACAAACATAGCAATAAGCATTGGGTGTACCAAGCATAGGAAATAGAATCATGTTGATCTGTGAATTTTCATTGCACGGAAAATCTCCATAAATCCTAGAAATGTAGGAAAATCATTGTATGGAAACACACATGTGGCATCTTAATTGTCCTAAAATGTGATAAAAGTATGAAATAATAAAAAGTTCAACTACAAGGAGAATTGAAGGTGAAAGAAAAGTGAATGCAGCAATACCTCATGTAGCAATAGGAGGCTGACTCCATAGAGAGGGAGGAGATATAAGAAGCCCATATAAGAGTGGAAAAGTAGGATATAAGTTAGCAGCTGAAGGCAAACTATTATTACCTATCACTGGTTGCAGCGTGTTTATTGGTATTGCTTATCTATTCTAGTAAATGTATGTGAGCCATGGTTCCCTGATCTGCTAAATGTGCTTGTCTATCTGTTAGTATACTAGAAAATTCCTCATTAACCACTTGCCCTCCAGAGGATTTACCCCCCTTACTTGACCAGGCCATTTTTTGCAATACAGCGCTGCATTACTTTAACTGACAATTGTGCGGTCATGCAACGTTTTACATAAATTACATTTATGCCCTTTTTTTACCACAAATTGACATGCTGAGCGAGCCAATAGAGCGTGCGCCCCCTACCTGGAAATACAAAATCAGGTATATATACGTGAATTTGCATATCCTTGCCACCGTGTAGCAGTACTTCTGCTATAGGACAGTCTGGAAGCGGTTAATCATGATCCAAGAAAGTTTATTTGTAAAAATTGTCCTAGGACATCTGTTCGGATCAGCAGCCTGCCTGACCATGATTAGGAAAACATAATGCACTAA
Source organism: Staurois parvus (assembly GCA_951230385.1). Taxonomy (NCBI): domain Eukaryota; kingdom Metazoa; phylum Chordata; class Amphibia; order Anura; family Ranidae; genus Staurois; species Staurois parvus. The sequence goes on along the minus strand of CATNWA010005018.1, from coordinate 10,799 downwards.
TCATTCATCATGTGTAACATTTCAGGATGACGTTCCATCATGAGAGTACTTTATATTTGGCTTTGACATATGAAACATCTCAAATTTCTATTCATCACCAATTGCCAATTATAAATATTATAAAAACAAACACAAAAAAAACCCTAAAGTGCAAAATAAACCAACACTAACACGGGACTGCGGCACTCTCAGTCCGGACATCAGATCTTAAATCAAATATTCAACATCAAAATAAGGCATGCTATCCCTTTAAATGATCATCAGTGAAAATACTAAACAATAAACAGTGTTTTGTGACAAAAAATACATATATCATAATGAAGGGAATGAAACAAACAGCAAATGAACCACCAAGTGTGCAACAAAGAAAGTCCCAAGTTTTCAAAGTCCACAAAGTGAAGAATTGTCTTCAGTGCAAATGAATGTCAGCCAGATGCACATGTAGCGCCACCCTTGTGAGGGTTGCTTGTATTTTTGCCCAGGTCTTCCCCCTTCTTCACCCCGCAGCAAGGCACCAGGTATTTCTCGCAGCCAGATACACACACACCTGCTCATTGTCTCCAATGTCCAGTCTAAGGGATGTTTGTTTTTGGAGTAATTATTGTATAACTGGGGATAGGGATGGGGAATGTAGTAGGATACTCTAAAATCAGAACTATTCACACTGTGGAGATCTAGCTGATCTCTTAGTTGAGCAATCTTTTGAAGTCTTGGCTGAAGCAGATAGCAGATCTCCCTTTAATTTGTAGCAGCAATTACTTTAGGAGTGAGCAAAGTCCCTTTTTGCAGTGGTAGTAGTTACAGGGCTGAGCTTCTTAGATACAAGCCAGTTACAACAGACTGCGACAGCCCAAAGGTAACTTAGCTGAGCAAAGTCCTTTGCAGTAGCAACCGGGCAAGCTCTTCAGAACACTATCCAGTTCTCTCTTTCCTTTTCAGAGCCACTCTGACTACCAAGCACCAGGGGAGGTAGCAAGCACACGAGGTCTCCAAATTTCTCAATGTTTGTATTCACAAGGCCCAAAGGATAGAATGGTTGCCTTTTTCCAATCTTCCAAGTGAAACCCTCCAATGATACCAGACAGAGCTTTGGCAGACAGCTCCCCTCAGTCAGCTTACTGTAGAACCAGGGTCACTATCTAACTTCAGGCCCTCACGTCAACCAAGCTGAGGCTGCATGGCAGCAAGTGCCAGGCAAGGCAAGCATGCCTTTAACCTGGCTTGGTTCAATCCTCCTCCAGGAGAGACCCCGAACCCATGTGCTCACAGAACATAAATACCACTCCCAGCATGCATAAGGACAGCCCTCCCTTGCAATTGGCTGGGGCTGTATCCATATTCATGCTACTCATTTGCCTAGTTCCCTCCCAAGTTCTGGAAGGCTCTCATAGCTTCCTGAATGCAGACAGAACTCAGAGAAACTCAGCAGCACCAGAGCATCATGAGCAGACCTGACTAATCCATCACAGCACTCTGTTATGCAGAGAGCCCAGATAGATTTTCCTAACAGCCTCTCTGTTAAGCAGAGACACACAGCTATACTTACCTAACTATACAAATCCTAGCACCTACCTGGGAGGGTGCTACACACATGTAGGAGAAAGTATCCCAAAACCACTCCACCAAGGGTTAATACGAACTCCTTACCACATGGTATGATCTGAGAATGGAGATCAAACAGCGCCTTGCTGATCTGCAGCCTAATATCCTCAAGCCGTGGCAAATCAGCAATGGTCCCTAAATGTGCGCTCAGCAGGAGAGATTAGCACAGAGGGGGCTCTCATAGTGTAGTATGTAAGAACCACTTCAGTTTATTACAGCAAATTTCACATACAAAGTATCACAGATTGATCATTTGTCAAAGCCAGAAAGCACCGCCAGCTCTCAGCGTGATGACGTTACATGTCTAGGTATGCCCAACAAGCATCTTCAGGGATTGAAAGTTTCATATTTCATATTTCAGTTTTTGTAAAGTAGATAAAAAGTGTACAATTTGAGACTTTATATTTCAATATAATTTGGAATAATATGTTTTGAGCTCTAATAATTCTATATTGCCCTTTGTTCAGTCACCATGTAAAATCAACTTTGCCTTGGCCTGGTGTGAATTTTGGGTTCCCAATTATAGGACAGTAGAAGAATGCAGGGATTAAATCATTGGTTCAGTTGATCCAGGGTTGTGAAATAGTTGGACACTTAAATAGGGAACAGCTTCCAGTGGCGTAGCTACAGGGGTTGCAGGGGTTGCAATGGCGACCCCACCCCTGCTCCAGGGGGAACATGTGGCTGTTAGAGATAGGCTGTCAGACCGAACTCCCCATCATGCATCTGCACTGGGAGCTCGATCAGACAGGGAACACAGCAAAGTGAGAGCGAAGGAGGGAGAGGTATCTTCCAACTGCTGTGCTCTCTGCCTCCCCCTACAGTGCAGTACCCAACTGTATGAAGGAAGGAAGGTACTGTACTGCTGATCCTTTAACCACTTTCCGGCCTGCCGCAGTCTGAGCTCGTAAAAAAAACGGCATCTAGCAAAACAGGTAGGGGGCGTGCATGAGGTGCGTGTCCGCCCTACCCGTCCCGCAGATTGTGACAGCGAGAGTCAATCACTGGATCCCGGCGGGTCCTTACCTGCCGGGTGCCGCCAATTATCTGTCATCACTGACAGATAGCACGGCTGCAGTGTTTACATTGCAGCTCTGCTATCTGTCAGTTCAGAGCACGCTGAACCTGAGAGAAGACTTTATCTCTCGGGATAAGCGTTTTCCTGTGAAGTACACCCCCCCTCCACTAGTAAAACACTCCCCTCACACAGTTAACCCTTTCATTCAATAAAAAAGGTTAACCCCTTCCTCCCCAGTGCCATTAGTGCTGACCGCCCTATAGCAGAAATACTACTACAGGGTGGCATGGGTGTGCAAAATCACATATATATACATGATTTGTGCTCCCGTGGTTTTCACTCCCCTCCCAGATAGCGTCAGATTGCCCGTCAGTACACCAGTCATCACATTTAACCCCTTGATTGCCAGCAACACGCTCATACACAATAAACCTACATTGCTAGTATAGTGTCTGAACGGATCAATATCTTTGATTAGATCAGCACTATACCAACGTTCACATTAGTATAGCATCCTCAAAAACGCAGCATTAAAGGGATCAGCCCCGACACCTGCCAGCACCTGCATTTAGCCCCTACACTTACCCCCCCCCTTCTCCCCCAGCAAGTGCAGTGTCAGTAGGTCACTGTCACTTGATATATTTCACACAAAACCGCAGTGTTGGCAGAATCAGGCCTGATCTCTGTTAGCACTTGTCGGTAAATTTTGATGACTCTCATATGCAGCCTCTTAGATTGTAAGCTCCCAGGATCAGGCCCTCCTAACCCTCTTGTATTGAACTGTATTGTTGATGTATTGTCTCCCGTTATATTGTAGCGCTGAGCAAACTGTTGGCGCCATAAATCCTGTATAATAATAATAATAATAATACCAGCACTGCAGTATGACTTGGCAATGTGGTGAGTCCCATAAGTCCAGTACAAGCTGGTGTGGTGGCGAGCACAAGTATTGTCCCTCAGCCACTAAGAATTTGCACACAGGCCCATAGAGCCCCTAATATCCTTCCGGATGTGCTTGCAAATCCCGATTGGCAGCCTACAAATTTTGCAGCACTTGTACTTCCCCCGTTCACTGCCCAACCCGGAATTCAGGTGGAAATAGAAAATTTAACTACTCCCCTTGATTTTTGGAGCTGTTTTTTTTACGGAATATCTGTATGCGGTGATTGTGGATCAAAGCAGTTTATATGCACAATTTATCGCCGCCAACCAAAATTCAAACCTTGCCAGACCAGTCGCATGGAAACTTTTTTGGGGGCCTAACCCTCAACATGGGCATTACTAAAAGAAATGAATTGCGGTTGTATTGGTCCACAGACCTGATTCATCATATGTCGTGTTCTCTGCTGCCATGGCCAGGCATAGATATGAGAGTATAATGTGTTTTATGCATTTCAACGACAATACACTGTCATCCTTGGGGTGACCCTGAACTTGACCGGCTCCACAAAATTCAGCCCCTCGCAAATCACCTTAACCAAAAATTTGCAGATGTCTATACTCCCCAGCAAAACATCTGCATTGATGAGTCCCTCATTAATTTTTCTGGCCGCCTTGCATTCAAGCAATTTCTCCCCAGCAAGCGTGCCAGATATGGGGTCAAGATGTAGAAGACCTGTGAGAGGACAACAGGCTATACTTATATGTTTTGGATTTATGAGGGAAAAGATAGTCACGTGGAGCACCCCGGATGCCCAGACTACATGGGGAGCAGTGGCAAGATAGTTTGGGACTTGATGTCATCATTTCTCCATATGGGGTACCACTTATACGTGGACAATTTTTATTCAAGCGTGCCACTATTTAGACATTTGTTCAATCTTGGAACTGGCGCTTGTGGCAAAGTGTGACCTATTGTGTGCCCGCCATTAGAAGTGGGTGGATGCAGGGCGGTTTATTCTAATGGTGAGCATACCACACACTTTTTTTTGGCAGAGATTTCTTCTCTTTTTTTTCATTCATTCCACAGGCTGCATAAAAAAAAAACAAAAGAACATAGCATGTATACCCAACAAGGACCAGCGACGTACTGGTACATTACTGGACTTTGAGTGGTTATACCAGGATGATGCCTACAGCTGCAAGCATCACCCTGGTATCATTTTGTTCAGCTGGTGATCAGCTTTCATGTAAAAGCAATCCTAGTGGCTAATTAACTGCAGGATTGCTTTTACAAGTAGTGGGAGACAATACCCCCCTTCCCCGCTGCCTTCCACGGCCTTCTCGGGCAGTCCGTGCCATCGGGGGAACCGGAGAATGCAGCTGGTGTTTCTGCCAGCTGAACATAGAGCTGATTGGAGTCCAGAGTAGTTCCAATCATCTCTATAGTCTAAGAATTCGGAAGCTACGAGCATTTCATCACTTCAGTTTTGCAGGATATAAACAGCGCCATTTGAAAATTGGGAAAGCATCTGATCACACCGATTTTGGTTTGATTAGATAATGTAAGGGCAGAGGAGATATCTAGAGTCTGATAGACCCCAGATTTCTCAAAAAAGAATATATGACAACGCCCATTGAAGTTGCAGGGGATATTTGCATTCCCTGTGATAGCATTAAAAGTGATAAAAACAAAAAAAGCAAAAAAAAAAAAAATTAAAAGGACAGTGTAAATATAATTAAAAAATCAAAATAACTTAAAAAAAAAAAAAATGTCCTCGCCCCCCGCGCATGCGCGCACCTGCGTTCATGAGCATTGACCCTGTGCCAGTATGGAAACAGCAGTTGCACCATGCATGTGAGGTATTGCCACGAACTTCAGATCAAGGGCAGTAATTCTAACACTAAACCTCCTCTGTAAATCTAAAATGGTAGCTTGTAAAGGCTTTTAAACATTGCCTATGGATATTAAAAACGTATGCAGTTTGTCGCCATTGCATGGGGCATGTGCAGTTTTAAAGCATGTCATGTTTGTATCTATTTACTCGGCATAGCATCATCTTTTATATTTTACCAAATAATTGGCCAATATATTGTGTTTTTGTGCATTAAAAGTAAAAAAGTGTATTTTTTTTAAAAAAAAATTGCGTTTGAAAAATTGCTGCGCCAGTACTATGTGCCATAAAAAAATTGTAGTACCCACCATTTTATTCACTAGGGTGTCTGCTTTAAAAAAATATATAATGTTTGGGGTTTAAATTAATTTCCAAGCAAAAAATACTGATTTTTTTTCATGTGAACAAAAAGTGTCAGAAAAGGCTTGGTCTTCAGGTGGTTAGAAGAGTGAGTGATGATTTGTGGCATAAACTTCTAATTCTGGGCATAAAACACCCCCATCCCCCAAAACGACCCCTTTTTGGAAAGTAGACACCCCCAAACTATTTGCTGAGAGGCATGTTGAATCAATAGAAGAATTTATTTTTTTACCACAACTTTTTGGAAAATGACAAACAAAAAAAGTTTTTTTTTTTACACAAAATTGTCACTTAAATGATTTACTGCTCACACATGCCATGGTTATATGTAGAATTACTCCCCAAAATACATTCTGCTACTTCTCCCGAGTATGGGGGTACCACATGTGAGAGACTTTTTGGCAGTCTAGCCGAGTACAGGACCCCAAAATCCATTAAGCATCTTCAGACTTTTAAAGGGCTTTATTTCCTCATTACACTTCCCGGCTACCTATGACAGTTTTGGAGGCCCTGAAATGCCAGGATAGCACTTAACCCCCCAAATGACCCCTTTTTGAAAAGTAGACACCCCAAGGAATTTCATAAGAAGCATGGTAAGTATTTTGCAGATCTCATTTGTTGCCGCAAGTTTTTGGACAATGAAGAAAATTAAAAAAAAAACTTTTTTCTATTTTTTTTTATATTTCAAAACCTTGTGAGAAAAATGAGATGTGCAAAATACTCACCATGCCTCTTTTTAAATTCCTTGGGGTGTCTACTTTCCAGAAAGGGGTCATTTGGGAGGTTTGGTGCTATCCTGGCATGTCAGGGCCTTCGAAACTGTGATAGGTAGTGAGGAAGTGTAATGAGGAAGTTACGCACCTTCAGGCTTTCAAAGTGGTCATTGGATTTCAGGCTCCTGTATGTGGCTAGGCTCCCAAAAAGTCTCACACGTGTGGTATCCTCATACTCGGTAGAAGTTGCAGATTGTATTTTGGGGTGTAATTCCACATATACCCGTGGCTTGTGTGAGAAATAAATCATTTAAATGACAACTTTGTGTAAAAAAAAAAAATGTTTTTCTCATTTTCCAGAAACTTGTGGAAAAAAATAAATCTTCCATGGACACAATATGCCTTTCATCAGATAGCTTAGGGTGTCTACTTTACAAAAAGGGGTCATTTAGGGGTGTTTGTACTATCCTGGTATTTTAGCACTGTCAAGGTCCTACCTTTTCCCAGAGGTTATGCTGCTCCATGTGCTGGCATCCATCTTGGATTTCTGCAGAGCATGGTGGGAGTCTTTTATGCCTTCAGGCCTCTGCGGTCCATCCCCCAGAGGGGTGTGGTTGATCACATATAAGCCTGTTGTCCGCACGTTCCCTTTCCATTCGTGTCTTGTGTGTGTGGTGTGACTATAGCTCTGTTTATACTCTCGTGGCTCTCCTGGAATCTGACTCGGCTTTTGACTGACCATTCTCTGCGGTTTCCATTGATCTGACCTTCCGTTGCTGAACCCGGCCTGTGACCTGTTATTCTTGTCTACCGTTCTGTACCGTTTGTCCCGTTGTTATCGACCCGGCCTGCCTGCCTGACTACTCTTTGTCTATCTGGTCCCTACCAGCTACACGCCATTGGCGGCGGCCACTACCGCAGCTGGGGTGTCTCAGGGGCCGCGACCTGGTTCCTGGCTGCGTCAATTCCATCCCCACCATCAGTAGCCCTGGTGAAGGGCAGCCTGGAATTTAGACTCCGCGCCCTGAGGGACTCCAGTCTGTGGGTGGTGGTTGTCGTCAGTCAGTGCATGACCCTGCCCTGACATTACACGAATGCCATGAATCCTGCTGGTGCAGGTACACCCCCGCTTCCCATGTTAGTCGCCAGACTTGATCAACAGGATCTCCTGTTGGCTCAGTTTGCTCAGGTGTTGCAAACTCTGCTTGCACGCACCGCGCACCTTACTCCGGTTGTCACTCCGGTGGTTGCTTCTGCTGCTGCTCCGGTGGTTGCACCCACCTCCGTGGCTGCTGCGGTACCCAGAGGTATGACTGGTTCAGCCCCTCTTCCACAGCGCTTTGGGGGTGAGCCGAGTCAGTGTCGTGGATTCCTCAACCAGGTGGGCATTTATTTTGAGTTAATACCCCACGCTTTTCCGACTGAGAGGTCAAAGGTGGGTTTCCTCATCTCGCTGTTCTCAGACAAGGCCTTGGCCTGGGCAAATCCCTTATGGGAGAGGAATGACCCAGTGATTCATGAGTTTTCCGGCTTAGTCGACACCTTCCGTAGGGTATTCGACGTGCTGGCTCGCTCCGCCTCGGCTGCCAAATTACTCATGTCCATGCATCAGGGTTCACGGACTGTTGCCGAGTACGCCATAGAATTTCGTACCCTGGCGGAAGAGGTGGGCTGGAACAATGAGGCTCTGGTAGCTGCTTTTTCTCATGGTCTTTCCGATGCGTTGAAGGACGAGATTGCAGCCAAGGAACTACCTATGGAGCTGGAAGCACTTATTTCCTTCTTAATTCTGATTGACACTAGGCTCAGGGAGAGGCCTTCACTCAAGGAACGCCTGCGGAGGCCTCCCAACCGACTGGCGCCTGCGTTTTCTGTCCCACCCATTCCTCCCTCTCCCCACGCCTCCTGGGGATGGCTTGTCTGGTGGTGAGCCCATGCAACTGGGGTTTGCTCGCCTTTCCGAGGGAGAGCGGGCCGCGCGGCGTCAGGAGGGTCGCTGCCTGTACTGTGGTCTTGGTGGGCACTTTCGGCAGTCCTGTCCGGTCCGCTTGCACCTGAGATCCTGTAGGGGACAGATCTTGGGTGGAGTCTCCTCCCCCCCGGTGTTCCGCAAGGATAAACCACTGATCACCGTTGTCCTCTCTTGGGTGCAGGGCTTGGTGACGGCCCAGGTGTTGGTAGATTCTGGGGCTGGCGGGTTGTTTATGGACAGCTCGTTTGCCGCCCAGCACTCCATTCCCCTGCAGGCTCGAGTTACTCCATTGGTTCTTGAGGCGATAGATGGCAGGCCCCTGCCGTTTGAAGTAGCAATTGGGGCGGTTCACAGGGAGTTGGCCTGTTTTCAGGTAATTTTTTTCCCCGCACTATTCTGTGGTTTTGGGGTATCCCTGGCTCCAGAGGCACAATCCGATCTTTAATTGGCGAACGGCCGAGATTCTCTCGTGGTCTCCACAGTGTGGGGCCGGGTGCATCCGTGGGCCGGTTAAGGTGTTGTGTGCCTCCTCGGACTCTGTGTTGCCCACCGACTATGGGGAGTACCTGGACATGTTTGACAAGGTGCGTGCTGGTGCCTTACCTCCCCATCGTCCTTACGACTGCACCATATCCTTGCAAACCGGTGCTACCCCTCCACGTGGCAGGGTGTATCCCCTCTCGATTGCGGAGAATAAGGCCATGGAGGAGTATGTTGCGAATGCGCTTTCCTTGGGGCACATTCACAAGTCTACTTCCCCAGCAGGAGCGGGCTTTTTTTTTCGTAAAGGAGGGTGGTGAATTGAGGCCTTGCATCGATTATCGGGGTCTCAATCGAATCACCATTAAGAATGCCTACCCTATTCCATTGATTACCGAGTTGTTCGACTGCCTCAAGGGATCAACGGTCTTTACTAAACTTGACCTTAGGGTGGCGTACAACCTCGTACGGATCAAGCAGGGGGACAAGTGGAAGACCGCGTTTAACACCAGAACCGGGCACTATGAATATCTGATGATGCCCTTCGGGTTGTGTAACGCGCCTGCGGTCTTTCAAGAGTTCATAAATGATGTCCTTCGTGACTTGTTGCAGCAGTGCGTGGTTGTCTACTTGGATGACATCCTGATTTACTCTGCGTCCATGGAGTCCCATATCCAGGATGTCAAGCGGGTGCTGCAACGGTTACGTGAGAACAAACTTTTTTGTAAGCTCGAGAAATGTGAATTCCACCGATCCCAAGTTGCCTTTTTGGGCTACATCATTTCTGCAGAGAGGGGGTTTCTCCATGGACCCTCAGAAGGTTGCGGCGGTTCTGCAGTGGCCTCGTCCCAATGGTCTTCGGCCCATTCAGCGCTTTTTGGGTTTTGCCAACTATTATCGGAAGTTCATCAGGAACTTCTCCACGCTGGCAAAGCCTCTCTCAGACCTAACCAAGAAGGGCAGTAATCCTCACGAGTGGCCATCCGAGGCCATCGTAGCTTTCGAGGCTTTGAAATCCGTCTTCGCTTCAGCTCCGATACTGTCTCATCCCAATCCTGAGTTACCTTTCGTCCTCGAGGTTGATGCATCCGAGACGGGAGTAGGCGCTCTCCTGTCTCAGCGTCGGGCGCCCGATGGACCCCTACTTCCCTGTGGGTTCTACTCCAGGAAGCTTTTCTCTGCAGAATGCAACTACCAGATTGGAGATAGGGAGTTGTTGGTCATCATTCTGGCTCTCATGGAATGGAGGCACCTGCTCGAGGGCTCCGCGGTTCCGGTCCTCATTCTTACCGATCACAAGAACCTGACATATCTTTCGGAGGCCAAGAGATTGACGCCCTGTCAGGCCAGGAAGGCCTTGTTCTTGTCACGTTTCAACTATGTGGTTTCCTATTTGCCTGGTTCCAAGAATGTCAGGTCTGATGCATTGACACGGCAATACTCTGAGTTGTCCAGGGAGGACTCTGAGCCAACCACGGTCATACCTCCGGATCAGATTCTGGCTGCCATTCGCACCAGTCTGACTTCCCCCCTTGGGGAGCAGATTTTGGAAGCTCAAACTGTCGCTCCTCCCGAGAAACCGGATGGTAGATGTTTCATACCTGAAGCATTGCGCACCCGCCTGCTGCGTACCTACCATAACTCCAAGACTGCCGGGCATCCGGGGAGGAACCAGTTGTCCTGGGTCGTTTCTCGTTTATTCTGGTGGCCAACTCTCCGTGCCGACATCGCCTCTTATGTAGCGGCATGTTTGGTCTGTGCCCAGAATAAATCTCCACGGCATCTCCCATTGGGTCTTCTGCAACCCATTCCCAGTGGGGAGCGTCCTTGGTCACACCTGGGCATGGATTTTATTGTAGACCTCCCTGTGTCTCGGGGTC
>CATNWA010005017.1:0-36034 GCA_951230385.1 Staurois parvus | reverse complement strand
CGCACTAAACACGCGTCCGATGCCCCGCTACTGGCCGGGGGCAGGGACACCCTTTAAAAAGGGGAAAATTTCGCTATTTGGGGGCCCCAAAGGTCAAGTTTGGGTTGCCCAGTAGTAAAGGGGGGTTGTTCCTTCGGTTGGCAGGGTGTGCCCAAAGGTAGGCCCAAGCCGGGTTGTTTGAGGTCCTGCTCCGGGGTCCACCTGTTGCTGTGCTGCTGCGGTGGTTATTTATTTTCCCTCACTGCGTGGTGAAGAAAGTACTCATCTAAAATGCAGCTGAGGCAGCCGGCTGGTGGAGTTTGCCAGCTCCTCCCACCCCCCCCCTCCCCTGCTGCCATGGAGGGGAAACCTTCCCGACACGGGCCCCACAGTTTTCGGGAGGAGGGGACGTTGGGCGGGAAAGGGCCCAGAGCCCCAAATGATAAAAGGGTTTGGGTTTTTTTAGTACGTTTTTTTGGGCCCCCTTTTCTGGGGGTTTGGGGAAAAAAAGGCCACCTTTTTTTGAACGGTACCCGGGGGGTCCAAAAAGGGGGGACAGCCCAAAAAGTCTCCCTCTTTTGGAGGGGTTATTTTTCGGGGTCGCTACGCAAGAAACCGAGAAATTGCTATGGGCCTTTTGTCCCAAAGGAATCGAGGGACTCCTGCCCCCATTCCACAGCATACTGCCCGGTGCGTCTGGGCCCCTCTGTCTCCTCCCCCTCCCCCAAGATCCCTTCCTGTCCTCCACCCCTGTCCGCTGAGGGGAAAACCCAACCATTTCACTCAAAAATTCCCTGAGCACCAATGTTCCCCTCTACCTCCCCCCTCTTTTCCTGTCCTCCCCCCCGGGGGGTTTCATTTTGGCTTTTGGGGAATCTGGGCGCCCCCTTTTCTCCCGCCCCCTGACCACCCTTTGGGAAACAGCATTTTGTTAGGACGTGCAAAGGGGAAATTGACGTCGTTAAACCCCTTGGGCCCTCCCGCCTCACAAATTTAGCTTTGGCCCCCTCAAAGGGCCTGAGAAAAGGGGGGAGGTGTCCGAATGAGCTGCCAATGGCTGACATAAAAAGTTAAAACAGGGGAGAAATTTTTCCGCTTTTTAAAATCAGGAAATCGGGGGATGGCCTTTCGCTGTTCTTTAAATGGGGGGGTCTAACATGTTGGGGTTTGAATTCCTCCTTTTTTGCAACGTCCCCAGATCAGGCGATGCTGTGGGGAATTTCCGTTTGCCGCGGGCAGTTCAAGGGGGGGTTTTTTGGCTTTGCGGTGTAGGAATGGTGAAAGGGTTTGAAAAATTTTAAACGGGGACATTTTAAGGATGTTTTTGCAGTGGGATGGTGGTTTTTAAAGGAAAACGTTGAAACCAGTTTTTAAACAGGGGGTGCCATGCATGGCGCATGGCAAAACCCTTCCTTGACGCAGAGCAGACACCAGGGTTTTTTCCCTTTGTCGGGTCAAAAATTGGGTTCCGATTTTTTAGTTTGCGGGGGGGGAGACGCCTTCTGGCGATTTCTCTGTTCATTACCGGCTGAGGACACGGCAGAAGAAGAGGTGGTAGAGGCGGACATCTTTGCTGGACCAAGGACATGCAAACGTGGAGGCAAAAGCGGCGTGACCTGTCCAAGTTGCTGGTGCGGCTGTGCCGGCACCACGTTCACCCAGTGGGCCGTAAATGACATGTTGTACTGTCCCTGACCGTAGTTACAGCTCCACACGTCGGCGCTGCCGTGCACTTTGGCAGAGACCGACATGCTCAAAGACTGGCCCACCATCTCTTCTACATGTGAATGCAGGGCTGGCACTGCCTTTTTGGCGAAGAAATGCTGGCTTGGTACTCTCCACCGCGGCGCGGCACAAGCCATCATTTCTCGGAAAAAGGTGCTGAGTCCACCACTTGGAAAGGGAGGGACTGCAGCACCAGCAAACTTGGACAGGAGGACGTTCAGCTTCTGCACCGTCGGGTGCGTGCTCGCAAACTGTTGTCTCTTGGAAACGGATTCCAAGAAAGACTGCTGACGGAATCCGAGAGAAGAGTGCAAGCAGGAGAAGGAGCATCTTAACGAGCGGAAGATGCCAACGAGCGACAAAACTCCCCTCAGCAGAGGTGTTGGAGCCTTGACTGGCTGATAGAGGGCGATTGACGTCGGGTGACGGAGCAAGTAACGGAGCGGGTGATGGAGCGGGGGCTGGGGCAGGCAGAACCGCCGTATCTTTATCACGGTTTTCCCAGGCCACCGAAATGGCGACGCTGCATATGCTGACGCAACGCTGTAGTCCCAACATGGGCCCCCTGGCCCACATAGTCGACATACGGCTACGTTTACTTCCTCGGGCGGGCTTGACGAAAAATTGCCACACCGCCGAGTAGGAAACTTTGCCCCCGCTACTCCTCACTGGCTGACTGCTACTTCCTCCGTGCACACCGGCACCACTACTGTCCGTGGTGGTAGGCTGCAGTGGAGCTGGTGCTCTAGTCCGTGGCCGTTTGCCTCCACTGACACTGCTGCGACCCTGCTGCCTCCTGGGCAACCCACCGACTGTTTTGCTCGCTGCCAAGCTGGCACGCTCTTCTCCTGATGATGCGGAAGCAATAGCCTGATGACGACGAGGCTGCCAAGTGCGATCAGCCTCATCATCATCAATTAGGGTCTCCGCCTCACTACTAGCCCCCTCGGCTGCATGTGGGTCAGGAGACAGACCTGTCCTCTAGACCGCTACCGAGCCACTCTCCTCGCCAGTACTTCTTCGCCTGGCTGCTGAAGAGGCGGATGTTCTCCCCCGTTCCTGACCGCCCTCTGTTAGCTTCTTCCTCACTGTACAGTGGGGCTGAGCCCACAGCATGCGATACTTCGCTTGGTGAGGGAACACCAAAGGACAGGGGCAGGTAGAGGACACGTGATTTCAGTGGGCTTGCTCCCGGGCCATGCCAACTAACGGTTGTGTCTGACGTACCCACCGACCGTTGGCTGTAGGTGTCAGAGGTGACCTGGGAAGAGGAAGACGACCGAGCCAACCAATCGATGATGGCAGGGTTGTCGGTGGAGACACGACCGCTGGATGACACCGGGAGCACTGGCCTCTGGCTGCGACTAGTGCTGCCTCGACCCCTTCCTCTGCTGCCACGTCTGCTCGCTCCTAAAATATTGCCTCCTCTGCCACTCCTCTGCGTGTTGTCTGACATACTCTTTAATTAAACGATTCTGTGTCCCTCAGTAACAATTCTGTGTCCCTCAGTAACAATTCTGTGTCCCTCAGTAACAATTCTGTGTCCCTCAGTAACAATTCTCTGTCCCTCAGTAACAATTCTCTGTCCCTCAGTAACAATTCTCTGTCCCTCAGTAACAATTCTCTGTCCCTCAGTAACAATTCTCTGTCCCTCAGTAACAATCTCTGTCCCTCAGTAACAATTCTCTGTCCCTCAGTAACAATTCTCTGTCCCTCAGTAACAATTCTCTGTCCCTCAGTAACAATTCTCTGTCCCTCAGTAACAATTCTGTGTCTGTCCCTGAGTAACAATTCTGTGTCCCTGAGTAACAGTTTCTGTGTCCCTGAGTAACAGTTCTGTGTCCCTCAGTAACAATTCTGTGTCCCTCAGTAACAATTCTGTGTCCCTCAGTAACAATTCTGTGTCCCTCAGTAACAATTCTGTGTCTGTCCCTCAGTAACAGTTCTGTGTCTGTCCCTCAGTAACAGTTCTGTGTCTGTCCCTCAGTAACAGTTCTGTGTCTGTCCCTCAGTAACAGTTCTGTGTCTGTCCCTCAGTAACAGTTCTGTGTCTGTCCCCTCAGTAACAGTTCTGTGTCTGTCCCTCAGTAACAGTTCTGTGTCTGTCCCTCAGTAACAGTTCTGTGTCTGTCCCTCAGTAACAGTTCTGTGTCTGTCCCTCAGTAAACAGTTCTGTGTCTGTCCCTCAGTAACAGTTCTGTGTCTGTCCCTCAGTAACAGTTCTGTGTCTGTCCCTCAGTAACAGTTCTGTGTCTGTCCCTCAGTAACAGTTCTGTGTCTGTCCCTCAGTAACAGTTCTGTGTCTGTCCCTCAGTAACAGTTCTGTGTCTGTCCCTCAGTAACAGTTCTGTGTCTGTCCCTCAGTAACAGTTCTGTGTCTGTCCCTCAGTAACAGTTCTGTGTCTGTCCCTCAGTAACAGTTCTGTGTCTGTCCCTCAGTAACAGTTCTGTGTCTGTCCCTCAGTAACAGTTCTGTGTCTGTCCCTCAGTAACAGTTCTGTGTCTGTCCCCCTCAGTAACAGTTCTGTGTCTGTCCCTCAGTAACAGTTCTGTGTCTGTCCCTCAGTAACAGTTCTGTGTCTGTCCCTCAGTAACATTTCTGTGTCTGTCCCTCAGTAACAGTTCTGTGTCTGTCCCTCAGTAACAGTTCTGTGTCTGTCCCTCAGTAACAGTTCTGTGTCTGTCCCTCATTAACAGTTCTGTGTCTGTCCCTCAGTAACAGTTCTGTGTCTGTCCCTCAGTAACAGTTCTGTGTCTGTCCCTCAGTAACAGTTCTGTGTCTGTCCCTCAGTAACAGTTCTGTGTCTGTCCCTCAGTAACAGTTCTGTGTCTGTCCCTCAGTAACAGTTCTGTGTCTGTCCCTCAGTAACAGTTCTGTGTCTGTCCCTCAGTAACAGTTCTGTGTCTGTCCCTCAGTAACAGTTCTGTGTCTGTCCCTCAGTAACAGTTCTGTGTCTGTCCCTCAGTAACAGTTCTGTGTCTGTCCCTCAGTAACAGTTCTGTGTCTGTCCCTCAGTAACAGTTCTGTGTCTGTCCCTCAGTAACAGTTCTGTGTCTGTCCCTCAGTAACAGTTCTGTGTCTGTCCCTCAGTAACAGTTCTGTGTCCCTCAGTAACAGTTCTGTGTCCCTCAGTAACAGTTCTGTGTCCCTCAGTAACAGTTCTGTGTCCCTGTAATAGTTCTGTGTCCCTGAGTAACAATTCTGTGTCCCTCAGTAACAATTCTGTGTCCCTCAGTAACAATTCTGTGTCCCTCAGTAACAATTCTGTGTCCCTCAGTAACAATTCTGTGTCTGTCCCCTGAGTAACAATTCTGTGTCCCTCAGTAACAATTCTGTGTCCCTCAGTAACAATTCTGTGTCCCTCAGTAACAATTCTGTGTCCCTCAGTAACATTCTGTGTCCCTCAGTAACAATTCTGTGTCTGTCCCTGAGTAACAATTCTGTGTCTGTCCCTGAGTAACAATTCTGTGTCTGTCCCTGAGTAACAATTCTGTGTCCCCCCCTCAGTAACAACATTCTGTGTCCCTCAGTAAAAATTCTGTGTCTGTGTCCCTCAGTAAAAATTCTGTGTCCCTCAGTAAAAATTCTGTGTCCCTCAGTAACAATTCTGTGTCCCTTAGTAACAATTCTGTGTCCCTCAGTAAAAATTCTGTGTCTGTCCCTCAGTAACAATTCTGTGTCCCTCAGTAAAAATTCTGTGTCTGTCCCTGAGTAACAATTCTGTGTCTGTCCCTGAGTAACAATTCTGTGTCCCTAAGTAACGATTCTGTGTCCCTAAGACAGAGAGGTCTGTCTCTCTTGAATGACCGGAGGCAAATGGAGAATTGTAAGATGGCCGCAATTTATAGCTCCACCATTTCACACAGTGCTGGCTGGCTGCTGATTGGCTAATGCGATCACATGTCATGAATGAATGCATTATGGGTCAGCGCGCCTTGTCTGCGCACCTTCCCAGAGATCCCCGCTCCGTCGCCGCACATGTCGCTGCCATTTTTGGAAAAATCTTCGATTCGCGCATCCGAAGTCTGCTAATTTTCGGATTCGGCGCGAATCGAATTTTTCCTAATATTCGAAACGAATTCCACTTCGCCAAGTTCGATTCGCTCATCTCTAATAATAATCTAATAGTTGCCCTCGCTGCCTCTGTAACCGTTAGCTGAGACTAAGGTGAAAGAACAGAACAGAGTGAGAAGTTGGGTGACCCAGAGAGAGGGGGGGGAAGATGGGTCAGAAGACAGTCAAGCCACAGAAAGGATTATTAGTATGTGATATTGTAAAAAAGGAGAGAAGGAAGTGAAGCAGTTAAAAAGTTATCTAAAGTAGCGAAAGTTTGTAAGCTGAAGGTCAGAGTTTGCCTGGCATAAATTATTGCAGGAACAGAGAGGAATGTTATGTGATAAAGGTTTGCTGAACGTGACAGAAATTTGGTACAGAACTGGAAAAGTGTTGCATAAAGAAGGATAGTTGGAAGAAATTCAAGAAAATGGCAATTGTATAATGTATGTGTATCACAAAATTGTAATTGGAAGTGTGCTAAAACCACAACCCTATGTTGGAATGTGGGGTGGAGGAGGGGAGGGACAGCCCTGCCCTTCATCTAACGCCCACTTTATGCCCACCACCCCCAGCCCTGCCCAGTACACTTCCTGCTAGCAGCCATCTTGCTACACCTGTGTTGTCACTTCCTGCCCAGCCCAGTGCATTTCCGTCCGGCGGCCCTCTTGGTACACCCGGAAGGCCTAAACAAGGAGTTTATCCAGTTCTCTCCCTGTTCTAAACCAGGATGGTTCCTACCACACTCCCGTTTTCCCCAATATGGAAGCGTCACCTTCACAAGCCGGATACATGAATGAAAATGCATCTGAATGGAGTGATCAAACAGTTGCAAGCAGAGGAAGGGCGCCAATAGATTTGACTCCCAAACCCACGCACAGTGGAGTATAACCTAAACAGGAACAGTACACAAGAGAAACACCGTCATTTAAGATTACCGGAAGGGGCACCAGTAATGTATGTCGCTTTTTACCCCATCACAAAGCAGTGGCCTTAGTGATGAGTCCCTGCCTGACCCAGAGAAACAGCCAATGCCCTTTTAACCGCAGGGTAGTGCAGATACAAGAAACTTACTCAGCTGCTTGGAAAGACCTGCTCAGTCTATGCCAAATTAAAGCAGGACATGTTTTCTGGCCGGTTAAGCAGACGGCCTTCAATGATGCCTGCCTGACAAGTGTTATTTCCTATTCTTCAGGCGTGGAGTTTTGTGCCCAGCTCCGTGACTGGGCAAAGGAGAAATTGGCGGATCAGACTACCCACAATTCAAGATATCACCCAAGATAAAGGGGAGTCTGTGGAGAAGTATTATGCCAGACTCATACAGGCCTTTGATGATCTGGGCTTCTCTCAATATGAAAAGGCACACACACACACGCTCTCAACTGCTTTTGTCTCAGGCTCAAAGAGGATATTAGGAAAGGTCTGATGGTGGGACCCGCCCTGAATACCGCTCTTATATGAAGATGTCTAACAATAAAGTTGGTGGCCAGAGGCATAGAAAACCAAAAAGGAAAAAAAAAAAAAAAAAAAACAGCGCCCCTTATGGTGGTTAATGACAAAGATTCCACCTACACTCGTCCACCACCATTGCCAAATATCAGGGAAAGGATCACCTGTTATAACTGTGGGAAACGGGACACTTTAGAAGAGAATGCAGAGCCCCAAGATATCCCAGATAAGACAGGGACCCCCGGGAAGGGCAGCGCAGATAATCAAACACCCCACGTCCCAACTCTCGTTAGGAAATGGGCAACCCGTGTCACCCCTTATGGCAGTATTCTCGAACAAGACTGGGGGACCGTGTAGCTTTAATCCATGATATTCTCCAACCTAAAGCAGCTGAACAACTGCATGCCTTTCTTGGACTCATATCCTACTGCAGGGCATGGATCCCTGATGCATCGGTCCGTATGCAACCACTTTATGATGCTCTCAAGTCTGTGCCATTTACCTTGTTAAGCGAGGCCCTGGACACTTTTATTCTGCTGAAGCAAGCAATATCCACCACTCCTGCCTTGGGACTTCCAGATTATGAGAAACCTTTCAAACTGTGTCAGAAAAGCAAGGCCACGCCACGGAGGTCCTAGCTCAAGTACATGGAGGGCAAACCAGACCCATTGGGTACTATTCTTGCCATTTGGACCCCGTAGCTAGGGGTGGTCCTTCATGTCTAAGAGCTGTCTTCGCTGCTCAAGCACTGTTGGACAAAACTTCAGATCTCGTTTTAGCACACCTCCTGCTTCTTCTGGTACCGCATGACATTGCTGCCATCCTGAATCAGGTACAACCCCGACACCTGTCCACGGCCAGACATCTACGGTTTGCAAATCTCCCTCCTCATTCCTGACAATGTGACCCTCCCAAAGGTGTCTCACCCTCAACCCAGCCACCCTTCTGCCATTTTTCGAGGGGGGAGAAGAAGGTGAAGGAGGAGATCTCTGCACTACTCCACATGACTGCCTTGAAATGATGCGCATGGAAACCACACATCTCCCTACAGTGAGTGAAATTCCTCTGGAAAACCCTGATTACACACTTTTTGTGGATGGCTCCAGATATTGCAGATGAAGGAGGCAAGTACCACACAGGTTATGCTGTGACCTCAGAATTTGAAATTCTACAAGCAGGAGCATTATCACCAACTTTCTCTGCCCAGGAAGCAGAGCTTCAAGCCCTCACTATAGCGTGTAAGATGGCAGATGTGCAGGTAAATGGGGTAAAAGAGCTAATATTTACACAGACTCAAGGTACGCCTTTGGAGTAGCTCATGACTTTGGTATCATCTGGGAAAGCCAGAGGTTTTCTGACAGCGGCTGGAACACCGGTAAAAACAAGCCCAGCCATCAAGGATTTAATGGATGCACTGCTCCTGCCTGTCCAAGTGGCTGTCTTGAAGGTTAAAGCACATGGTAAACTGAATTCTCAAGAGGCCAGAGGGAACCACTTGGCGGATATAGCTGCCAAAGAAGCAGCGAAAAACCAACGAAAAATGTACGAGGTGGCCGAAGAGGAGAGTGATAGACCTCAGCACAGATACTTTTGGCAGTGCATGTGCCATCAGACAAGCAATACCTGATTTCTATGCAAATGGCCGCTTATACAGAAGAAAGGCTGGAATGGATTGATAAAGGAGCAGACTATGATGGAGAATTGTATTCGATGAAAAGAAAAACTTGTTTACCAAAACATATGTATCCAGCAATTGTCCAATGGGTGCATGGACATGCACATCTCTCTAAGAACTTAATGAACTCACTGATCAGCAAGTATTACTGGGCTCCAGGGATAGCCACCTTAACCAGAAATTACTGCGCCTCGTGTGTAGTATGTTGCAAAAATGCAACCCGGGGAGGATGGAAAAGACACCGCAGAAACATCTGGCAAAACTGTCTCTATCCATTCCAGAGGATACAGATTGATCATATACAGATGCCAAAAAGTGGACGATATGAATATGCCCTAGTGGTGGTGGGACATGTTTCTCTGGTTGGCCGGAAGCCTATGCTGTTACAAACATGACAGCCAAGATCACGGCTAAGAAACTACTGAGTGAGGTAGTCTGTAGATTTGGGGTCCCAGAGGTAATAGAGAGTGATCAGGGTCCAGCCTTCACAGCAACCCTTACAAAAGAGATTTGGACAGCACTGGGGGTCAAGTTGGCCTTACACACCCCCTATCACCCTCAAAGCAGTGGGAAGGTAAAAGGATGAATGGGACTCTAAAAAAACAGAATGCTAAAGATGGCCAATAGACTAACATGAGTTGGCCAGACAGTTTGCCTATTGCTCTGTTTTAGTGTGTCACCCCCCGGGGGAAACATTGCCCTGTCCCCTTAAGAAATTTTGTTTAGAGTTCAGCCCCCAGACTTGGCTGTTACTTTCCGCAACAGTTGCAATTACAATCTGATGTGTTAACTGATTATGTGACTGCATATCACGTGAATTAACCCGTATTATCTATGTCCAAGTGTTTTCTCCATTCCAGATTCTGACTCAG
The DNA here is from genome assembly GCA_951230385.1 of Staurois parvus. Lineage (NCBI taxonomy): Eukaryota > Metazoa > Chordata > Amphibia > Anura > Ranidae > Staurois > Staurois parvus. Next base: position 26,280 of record CATNWA010005017.1, on the reverse strand, counting down.
ATACAGGAACTCACAGCCTATTATCCGGAGATTGGGTATTAGTAAAGACATTTATGAGGAAACATTCCCTTGAGCCAAGATATGATGGTCCATTCCAAGTTCTGTTGACCACAGACCCTTCTGACAAGGTGGCCGGGAAGAACACTTGGATACACGCCTCCCACTGCAGGAAAGTCCCAACCCCTGAGGAAAAGGTGTCATCTACACCATGACAACTATGTTGTATATCCTTTTTCTTATAAGTCTGACAGAATGCTCAACAGGTGGATATCACCGAAATAGGTGACACCACTATATTTTGGTACAACTCATCCAACACTCATGTAGCTATTTTTCACCTTGATTTCTGTAGTATAGATCCCATGTGGTGCTATGACCATAATCTATATGATCTTGACACAACGAGCATGTTCCGATAGTAGTGAGCAAATATACATATGTGTCACGGATGATTACTGGGAACCAAAAGATTAAGAACCAGATTGGAAGGGAGTTGGACTGGGGAAATGTGCCCTTGCAAAGGTCATTATGCCTCTCCATATTCTAACAGAAGATACCCCTGACACATACACTGCTCAGCATCTAGGCACAGGAGAAAAGCGGACAGCTCCCTCCGGAAGTTTTGACCCACATGTGTATAGATCAGTGGTTCTCAACCTTTCTAATGCCGCGACCCCTTAATACAGTTCCTCATGTTGTGGTGACCCCCAACCATAAAATTATTTTCGTTGCTACTTCATAACTGTAATTTTGCAGTAATAGTGCCCCATCATTGGTATCAGTGGGAGGAATAGTGCCCCCATCATTGGTATCAGTGGGAGGAATAGTGCCCCATCATTGGTGTCAGTGGAAGGAAATAGTGCCCCATCATTGGTGTCAGTGGGGGGAATACTGCCCCATCATTGGTGTCAGTGGGAGGAATAGTGCCCCATCATTGGCGACAGTGGGAGGAATAGTGTACAATCATTGGCATCAGTGGGAGGAATAGTGCCCAATCATTGGCGTCAGTGAGAGGAATAGTGCCCAATCATTGGCGTCAGTGGGAGGAATAGTGCCCCATTGTGGGTGTCAGTGGGAGGAATAGTGCCCCATTGTGGGTGTCAGTGGGAGGAATAGTGTCCCATTGTGGGTGTCATTGGGAGGAATAGTGCCCCATTGTGGGTGTCATTGGGAGAATTAGTGCCCCATTGTGGGTGTCAGTGGGAGGAATAGTGCCCCATTGTGGGTGTCATTGGGATGGAATAGTGCCTCATCATTGGTGTCAGTGGGAGGAATAGTGCCCCATCATTGGTGTCAGTGGGAGGAATAGTGCCCCCATCATTGGTATCAGTGGGAGGAATAGTGCCCCATCATTGGTGTCAGTGGGAGGAATAGTGCCCCATCGTGGGTGTCAGTGGGAGGAATAGTGCCCCATCGTGGGTGTCAGTGGGAGGAATAGAGTGCCCCATCGGGTGTCAGTGGAGGAATAGTGCCCATCGTGGGTGTCAGTGGGAGGAATAGTGCCCCATCGTGGGTGTCATTGGGAGGAATAGTGCCCATCGTGGGTGTCAGTGGAGGAATAGTGCCCCATCGTTGGTGTCAGTGGGAGGAATAGTGCCCCATCGTGGGTGTCAGTGGGAGGAATAGTGCCCCATTGTGGGTGTCAGTGGGAGGAATAGTGCCCCCATCGTGGGTGTCAGTGGGAGGAATAGTGCCCCATCGTGGGTGTCAGTGGGAGGAATAGTGCCCATTGTGGGTGTCAGTGGGAGGAATAGTGCCCCATTGTGGGTGTCAGTGGAGGAATAGTGCCCCATTGTGGGTGTCAGTGGGAGGAATAGTGCCCCATTGTGGGTGTCAGTGGGAGGAATAGTGCCCATTGTGGGTGTCAGTGGGAGGAATAGTGCCCCATTGTGGGTGTCAGTGGGAGGAATAGTGCCCCATTGTGGGTGTCAGTGGGAGGAATAGTGGGGCCATCATTGGTGTCAGTGCGAGGAAATAGTGCCCCATTGTGGGTGTCAGTGGGAGGAATAGTGCCTTATCATTGGTGTCAGTGGGAGGAATAGTGCCCCATCATTGGTGTCAGTGGGGGGAATAGTGCCCCATCATTGGTATCAGTGGGAGGAATAGTGCCCCATCATTGGTGTCAGTGGGAGGAATAGTGCCCCATCATTGGTGTCAGTGGGGGGAGGTATAGTGCCCCATCGTTTGGTGTCAGTGGGGGGAGGAATAGTGCCCCTCGTTGGTATTAGTGACACAAATGATGGGGCACTATTCCACCCACTGACATCAATGATACTTACCTTGCTGACCCTGCTCCAGCCTGGGCTCGCTCTCTCCCTCTCCCATCTACAGCCTGCATACCTGGCTGCAGCAGCAAAATTTGCACTTACCTGTCAGCTGTCTTCCTTCTCTGGCCTCTCTCTTACTCGCTCCTGCAGCTCCCTCGATCTTCTTCGATCTCCGCGCGCTGCCGCTCGGCTCCTCCTCTCCAAGCTCCACCTCGCTCCGCCGGTGATTGGCCGCCTGTGTGCCTCTCCTGAGCTTACAAGTGGTGTCGGTGGCCAATCAGCGGCGAGGAGGCGGAGCTGTTGAGTGATCCCGGAGGTTGTGGCCAGGTGATAGGGGCAGCATATCATCCCGCCCACAGATCGCCTAAGAGAGAGGAGCGGTGTCTCGGTTCCTAAGACCATCGAAAATATGTGTTTTCCGATGGTCCTTAGGCGACCCCCTGTGAAATGGTCGTTCGACCCCCAAAGGGGTCGCGACCCCCAGGTTGAGAACCACTGGTATAGATGCTATTGGAGTCCCAAGGGGGGTGCCTAATAAATTTAAAGCCAAAGACCAAGTAAAGCAGGCTTTGAATCCCTGATTCCCATGATAACTGTTAATAAAAATGTAGATTGGATAAATTACATATACTACAACCAACAGAGGTTTGTGAATTACACAGGAGATGCCCTCCAAGGAATTGTTGACCAGTTAGCCCCTACATCCTACATGACATTCCAGAATAGAATGGCTCTAGACATGATTTTAGCGGAAAAAGGAGGTGTCTGTAAAATGATAGAAGGAACCGGAACATGTTGTACATATATTCCTGACAATACTGGCCCAAATGGTAAGGTTACTCTGGCTATAAAGAAATTAGAAGGTCTGTTAGTGGAGCTGAAGAAGAACTCAGGTATCACAGACCTGTGGGATCAATATTTTAGCTGGATGAGTGGGTGGCAAAAAGTGCTCGCCCAAATAGGGGTAACGGTATTAATAATTCTAGTTCTTTTAGCTCTAATTGTATGTTGTATTCTACCAGTTGTAAAGAAGTTAAAAAGTAAGGTTGTAGACAACAAGCACACCTATATTTCTCCATCAAGAAGAGGAGGACCCTTTTGTGATGGAAGAGGATAAACTTTTCACTCCTCTACGGTCCCTCCCCGTCAACAGCAATTTCACAATTTTGTAGGGATTAGCATCTGACTTCCTTATGTACAAAGGTCTATGGCAAGGGGGGTGATGAAATAGTCATCACCTGTCTAACGTACAGCATAAAAGAGTTCCAAGGTACATAAGGACAGATGAGCTAGGTCTTATAGGGACAGAGGAAAATAGTCATTTTAAGGGGGGACTGTGATGGATTTGGTAAAATGCCTATTCTGTTTTTCTGTTTAAAATTATACATTTTATACATATTTACTTTTATTATACTTTTTTATATTTCTAAATATATGTGTTGTGCGTATATATATATATATTTTTTGTCTGCTGGGCTTTGCAGTCCTCCTTAACTTGTTTTGTTTCAGAGCGATGCTCTCAACCCCTCCCTTCGCACTGAGAGGACCTTTTACTTAGACTTTGGGAATGTGAAGGGAGTGAATAGATAACGGGATGAGAAGCAAGCATCAAGTTTTCTACATTTCTCCTATATTTCACCAACAAGCAAAATGTGCCTTTCAGAATGTGAACTGTATCTACGTAATAGTGACGTATACTCTATTGTTCTCTATGTATAAAAGGTTAAGCACCGCCCTGCAATAAACAAGAGATGAGATGATGAAAGTGGGTTGTACTGGACAGTTGTCCATGTAATTATTTCCGGCGTGCACGCAATCCATATCTCAAAATTGGGAACAGCAGCAGAAATCTACCCTGAGCCCGACTGTGGTTCTCCCAACCTTTTTAATAGTATATTACAGATACGGAAGCTGACCTAAAGGCCTATAGGCATACTGTCCTTGCCAAGACCTTCACTACTGGACTCCGCATGAGAGCCCATGTGAAGCCCAGGAGAAGCGAAAGGATCTGGCTGGCTGGCAGTATCATGATAAATGGCTCTTTGGTATTGTTTTTTTAATAACATGATATCATTTGGACATGTTCAGGGCTACTAACATGATATGCTGTACTGCCCATTTGTTCACAGGCTTCAAAGTACACCATTTCCATAATATGCAAATTATAATACAATTATTAGCTGTCATTGTGCTCTTGCTGGACTTTTAATGTGCCCCCGTACTTCTAGGGCCGGTTCACACTAGATAGAAATGCATTCCGGCTGTGTTTCTGCATGCACGTTTTTTGACGCATTCCAGTGTGGTTTTTAATGTGTTTTGACACAATGTGTTTTTGATGCGTTCATCAGTTCATTTTTTCCCCTCTATTTTTCTTCAATTTTAAAAAGGGACATGTGCACTCCAGTGCGTTTTTGTGCATTCCAGTGCGTCTGGTGCGTTTTTGATGCTTTTTAGTTCCAGTTACAGTTTGTGCAGCAATAATGCAGCCTGTTCTACTTTTTTTTTCTGCATCCTGAACGCAACTGGAACTGCAAGCACTGATATGAACTATGACATTGACAACTAGAGATGAGATCGAGCGAATTTCTCAAAAATTCGATTCGGCTGATTCGGCGAATTCCAGTGTGAAATTCGATTCGATGCGAATTTCTTCGCTACGAAAGATGACTTATAAAAAGGGTTTCTAGGCTTCAGAGAGCCTTTAAATTAGTGCAGAACACTGTACCTTTAATTTAAATGCCCTGGAGATGAGGAAAGAGAAGGAGAAAGGAGAAGGATGAGAAGAAGGAGAAGGAGAGGATGAGAAGAAGGAGAAGGAGAAGGATGAGAAGAAGGAGAAGGAGAAGGATGAAGGAGATGGATGAGAAGAAGGAGAAGGAGAAGGATGAGAAGAAGGAGAAGGAGAAGGATGAGAAGAAGGAGAAGGAGAAGGAGAGAGGATGAGAAGAAGGAGAAGGATGAGGAGAAGGAGAAGGATGAGAAGATGGAGAAGGAGAAGGATGAGAAGAAAGGAGAAGGAGAAGGATGAGAAGAAGGAGAAGGAGAAGGATGAGAAGATGGAGAAGGAGAAGGATGAGAAGAAGGAGAAGGAGAAGGATGAGAAGAAGGAGAAGGAGAAGGATGAGAAGAAGGAGAAGGAGAAGGATGAGAAGAAGGAGAAGGATGAGAAGAAGGAGAAGGATGAGAAGAAGGGAGAAAGGAGAAGGATTGAGAAAGAAGGAGAAGGAGAAGGATGAGAAGAAGGAGAAGGAGAAGGATGAGAAGAAGGAGAAGGAGAAGGATGAGAAGAAGGAGAAGGAGAAGGATGAGAAGAAGGAGAAGGATGAGAAGAAGGAGAAGGATGAGAAGAAGGAGAAGGAGAAGGATGAGAAGAAGGCGAAGGAGAAGGATGAGAAGAAGAAGGAGAAGGATGAGAAGAAGAAAGGATGAGAAGAAGGATGAGAAGAAGGATGAGAAGAAGGATGAGAAGAAGGAGAAGGATGAAAGAAGGACAGTTCTGTGACAGTTTCTGTCTATTTCTGTTTCTGACAGTTCCATGACATTCCCTCCATACAGCGGTTTGAAACAGCTGTATGGAGTGAATGTCCCAGAACTGTCAGAAATAGACTATTTCTGACAGTTCTGGGACATTCACTCCATACAGCGGTTGAAACATTGATGGATCTATTTTTTTCCATAAATGACATTCTGCAGATACACTTAGAGGAGCGCTGCAGATACACTTTTTTGCCGGCTTGGAATTATTCTTATTTTCATCCTACTTCTTCTTTTTCTTCTTATGAGGATGAGGATGAAGAAGAAGAAGTAGGATGAAAATAAGATTAATTCCAAGCCGGCAAAAGAGTGTATCTGCAGCGCTCCTCTAAGTGTATTTGCAGAATGTCATTTATGGAAAAAAAAAGATACAATTTTCAACCGCTGTATGGAAGGACAGTCCCAGAACTGTCAGAAATAGTCTATTTCTGACAGTTCTGGGACATTCACTCCATACAGCTGTTTCAACCGCTGTATGGAGGGAATGTCATAGAACTGTCAGAAATAGACTATTAATGACAGTTCTGGGACTGTCCTTCCATAGACAGCGGTTGAAACATTGTATCTATTTGTTTCCATAAATGGATCCATTTATGGAAACAAATAGATACAATGTTTCAACCGCTGTATGGAAGGACAGTCCCAGAACTGTCATTAATAGTCTATTTCTGACAGTTCTATGACATTCCCTCCATACAGCGGTTGAAACAGCTGTATGGAGTGAAATGTCCCAGAACTGTCAGAAATAGACTATTTCTGACAGTTCTGGGACATTCCCTCCATACAGCGGTTTCCGGCAAAAAGTGTATGTGCAGAGTTCCTCTATTTCTGCAGATACACTATTAATTCCAAGCCGGCAAAAAGTGTATGTGCAGAGCTCCTCCTCTAAGTGTATCTGCAGAATAGAGGAACTCTGCACATACACTTTTTGCCGGCTTGCAATTATTCTTATTTTCATCCTACTTCTTCTTCTTCTTCTTCTTCTTCTTCTTCTTCTTCCTCATTCTTCTTCTTCTTCTGAGGATGAGGATAAAGAAGAATAGAGGAACTCTGCACATACACTTTTTGCCGGCTTGGAATTAGTCTTATTTTTCATCCTACTTCTGCTTCTTCTTCTTCTTCATCCTCATCCTCAGAAGAAGAGGATGAGGATGAGGATGAAGAAGAAGAAGAAGAAGAAGTAGGATGAAAAGAAGAATAATTCCAAGCCGTGCAAAAGTGTATGTGCAGAGTTCCTCTATTTCTGACAGTTCTCTCACAGCTTCTTCACATGTAACAGTGGTTGAAACATCTGTATCCTAAATAGTAGAACTAATAGATACAATGTTTCAACCGCTAAACATGTGTTCCTTCTGTCAGAGAACTGTCAGAAATAGCGGAGCTCACTGCAGGGACACTTTTGCCGGCTGATCGGGAAATGTTCGATTCGCGCACACCCAAAGTAGGCAAAATTTCGGTTTCGCCGCGAATCGAATATTTCCTGAAATTCGACTCGAATTCCGGTTCGCCTGGTTCGATATCGCTCATCTCTATTGACAACCATAGAACCTACTTTCTCTGCATTTTAGATGCAGAAAAAAAGCAACTGAAATGCATGTAGTGTGAAACTGGCCCTTAATAAGAAATGGGCTACCTCTGGGCACACCTGCCCTTTAATTTTTTGTTATATGCTGTATACTGCAATATGGAGACTCTCATATATGAATTAGGACCGCACTTTATAGAGAGGCCTTGACAAGGTAAGTGTGGCTTCCACATATATTAGCAAATGTGTGCAAATAAAACCTTCTGTTTTTAAAGTTTTTAAAGTAAATAGTTTAGACAGTGCCATTTTGGTTTTTTGGTTTGTGCACGCTACTGGTAAATGTGCTGGGAAAACTTTTGTTTGTTTGTTAGTATATATAAATTGTTGCACTAAAATACAGCTATATACTTTGCTAGCATTTAAACTAGGAACACATAAGGCTACTTCACACTGAGGAAGTTTTTCAAGCGTGTTTAGTTTGCATTAAAAAAAAAAAGCGCTTGAAAAGCTCAAGAAAACTGCTTCCCTTATGTATGTGAATGTATATCTATGTATATTTTCACACCGAGACCGTTACGCTTGTGGTGCTGTGTGAAAACTCCTGCTTGCAGCATCTTTGGGGCATGTTTGGGGAGAGTTAAAAAAAATCCCTGAGAAGTGTTTTTTGGAGCAGTTTTTAAGTTTCGTGTCCTTTAACCACTTCCAGTCCAGACACTTTTACCCCCTTCGTGTCCAGGTTTCAGTGCTATCACACTTGAATGACAATTGCGCGGTCATGCAACACTGTAACCCATATGAATTTTTTAGCATTTTTTTTGAGACAGATAAAGCTTTATTTTGGTGATACTCGCACAGAGGTCCTGTCCGACGATCGGTGTTCCACTGTGTCCGGAGGACACAGTGGGCACCGGGATCGGATCGCGGTCCCGCGCGCTACCAGGGGGCGGGGAGGCCATTTATTAAGCAGCCACCCGACCCTGCACTGCCACGGTCCCAGCCGTTTACATACAATCGCCGGATGGGAAGTGGGTTAAAAAACGCCCAGAAAGCATGGCAAAAGCGCATTAAAAACTCTGTAAAAACGCCTATGCGTTTTTGCTGTGTTTTTGTGGTGGATCAGTGTGAAAGTAGCCTAAACACTACACTAACACTATAGATCAGACGCACAATTCTCACTACTTACTGGTATAGCATGATGTTAGCTTTCTGTGTCTGATCTGCAATTTCATCAGCAGTCCCTGGTCCAATAGTCTGGGTCCTCTCTCCAAGTGTGTTGTATAGAAGTTTCAGTAACTCAGATGATGTTTGCTCATTATCTCCTTCAATCACCCCGATTTCCATTCGGCCTCCTCTTTCTCGATCACGTATGTCCTTAGCCAACAGCATACCCTAGCAAGAAAAAAACAAAACAAAAAAAAAAAAACAAGACTGACCATGCTGACTTACTGAACTTTTGTTTTAAAAATGGGTTGTAAAAGACAATTGGGTTGATTTACCAAAACTGGAGAGTGAACAATCTGGTGCCACTGAGCATGGTAACCAATCAGCTTCTAACTTCTGCTTAACCAATTAAGCGTTGACAAAGAAAAACCTAGAAGTTGATTGGTTACCATGCACAGCTGCACCAGATTTAGCATTCTCTAGTTTTTAGTAAATCAACCCCAATGCTTCTGGAAGCAGCAGTTACCTTCATTCTCTCTGCCTTATTACTGTCAGGTCCATTCCACTGGAACGAGCACTCTCCCCCAGATCCAGCAAAAACACATCACCAATATTAAAACTGTTCCAGCTCAGTTTCCACCTGTAATAATATAGAATCTCATACAGTTAAAAAAACCTGAGGAATACATAAATTATATATTCCCATCTAAAACACTATCAAATTAATTCCGTGTATGCTGCTAATTGTCTTCGCATACATTAAATTTCAGCAAAATACAACACCTTTTTTAAAATAGATAGACCAAATCTCGGCCAGTTCAGCAGGAACCGTCTGAGATTCGATCAGTCTATGGCAGAATGTTTCTGCTGAAGTTGATCCATGAAGTTGATCTACAGCAACCAGGCTGTAGGATTTCTTGTATGTGATTACCACCCGCAGCGACATTAACACGCTACACAAATGTAAATTGTCCCCTTGGACAGATGGCATAATAGTCATGACCACACATACTATGTATGATATATGGAAAATTGACTACCATACTATGCATGTTATATGGGGAAAAGGCCTATTACAGCAACATTTTGGTTACTGATGGCTCTTGCAGTCATATTTCAAATATGTAAAACATCACAGTATTATCTTCGATTCACTGCCCAGTGAATCCAGCATTGTCTTGCTGCAATCTACTGTACCTCTACCACATGCTGGATCCTGTGCTGCCATCTTATTTTGCCATTGGGAGCCCAACTGTCTCTTCTGGGTTCAAAACAGCCGGTCCCCATTGCCACATGCAGCTCCACCCTACAGCCGTTCTGTATCTTTGCTCCTGCAGCTTCCTGGGATATAGGACAGGAGATTTCAGGAGGCTATGGGAGCAGGGACACATCGTTATCACCTAGGTGGGGATAGCGGTGAAAGGCCGGGCCGGGGAAGGAAAAAAAATAGTTTTTTAAGCCTGTGAAGTGGTAAGGGTTGCAGAGAAAAAAAGACCAAATTTAGAGTGAAGGTCCACTTTGAGTTAAAACTGACCTTTGATTTCCCATTACTCTCCCAAATCACTCCTAAGTTCTAAGTACAGTAGTTTCTCTGTCTGTAAAACTTTGGCACTTCGCAGGTGATATGTTCGCAGCAGTTCTATCAGCTCTATGATAGATTCATATACATCTTAATGTGTACATGTACATGAATCTGACATTTGTACATGAATCTGACATTTGTCGCACTAGCACGAGAAACATTTCAGAACAATGTCCACGATACTCTTTATGAATTCCAGGCTCTATGTCCAGTTTCTACTATTTTAATGCACATACACTCACCGTCCACTTTATTAGGTACACCTTGCTAGTACCGGGTTGGACCCCCTTTTGCCTTCAGAACTGCCTTAATTCTTTGTGGCATAGATTCAACAAGGTGTTTGGAAACATTTCTCAGAGATTTTGTTCCATATTGACATGAGTTACTGTTGCCTTTCTATCATCTTGAACCAGTCTGCCCATTCTCCTCTAAGCTCTGACATCCACAAGGCATTTTTCATCCACAAAACTGCCACTTACTGGATATTTTCTCTTTTTCTGACCATTCTCTGTAAAATCTAGAGATGGTTGTGCATGGAAATCCCAGTAGATCAGCAGTTTGCAGTTTTTGAAGTGCTCAGACCAGCCCGTCTTGCAACAAAAGCCACACCACAGTCAAAGTCACTTAAATCCCCTTTCTTCCCCATTCTGATGCTCAGTTTGAACTTCAACATGTCGTCTTCACCATGTCTAGATGCCTAAATGCTGCCATGTGATTGGCTGATTAGCAATTTGTGTTACCAAGCAATTGAAAAGGTGTACCTATTAAAGTTCAGTGAGTGTATGTGCAAAAAATTCATGTTACAAAGTCAAAAGGAGCAGATGATGGATTGCCGTAGTTATCTGTAGGCGCTGAGTATTACCTCGGTAGCTGTGACATTCCGTTTGCCCTTAACATGAAGCAGCCTCTTCACATCATATGTGTTAGTATCCACATGTTTCATACCAGATGCCACGCCACCTTTCTTGTAACTGAAATAGTAAAGAACAACTCTAGATCCATGAAATCCACTATGAATAATCAGATCACAAAGAATTATAGTGTACTGAACATTTTATAATAAATAAACGTCTGCACAGTGAAAACTAGAAAACGTTACTGCACTATTTTGACAAATCCAATATTTTTAAAGGGACACTAAAAAATATTATTATTCTCAAAAAAAAAACATACACACCCACTACTTAATGATTCTGTAATCTATTTTTTATGAAATTGTTTCATATTGCTTTTTTCTGCCTCTTTGTAACATCTGTGAGCTCCCAAACCTTTTCTTTTCCCTTTTATTTCTGTTTGGAATGAGCAGTGCATGTTCACTGTGGTATTATGTGCACTGCTCTATGCAAAATACAAATCCCATAGTCCCTAGTCCATAGCAGGAGTGAGCAAGAAAGGGTGGTTACATTCCTTAACCACTTACCATTCGGCCGCTGTATTATAAATGGCCGGACAGTGGGCAGTGCAGGGGAGGGTTGCCGTTCATAAACGGCGCCCGCCATTTTGGATTTCGCGCGTTCCCTGGGAGCAATGCGGCACAGTTATCCGGTGCCTGCTGTGTCCGGGGACACAGCGGAACACTGATCACTGTAGGGACCTCTGTGTGAGGTCCCGATTATGTGATCACATGATTGGCCAATCAGTGATCACATGAATAGGTGTAAGCAAGATGTCACTTCTGACATCATTGCTTACTGCGTGTGAATGATCACAGAGATCACATGGTACAAGGCTATTCACAACAGCCTTGTACCATGTGACAAGCTGTGACCAATCACAGCTCACACAGTATTTCTCAATGGCTGCAAGAATGCAGCTAGAAAGAAGGAGAAATGATTGCTTTTACAGCCTTTATGGGTAAAAGCAATCAGTGTAAAAAAAAAAAATCTTCATCAACCCCCACAAGTAGTACAGTGTCACTATGGTGATACTGTACTGCTAGGGTGACAGTATGTTAAACAAAAAAAAATAATAATAATATAAAAAATAAAATAAAAATGTATAAAAAAAAATGAAAAAAAAAAAGTTTTGAAAAATTATAATTTTTGGTTATAAAAACTAATTTGGGTTTTTTTTTTTTTTACTAAAAAGATAACTGAATACATTTTTGGCCAAGATTTATGAAGAATTGATTATTTATTGGCAAAATTTTATAAGAAAAACACTTTTTTTACATTTTTTGGGACTTTTTCATTTATATAGTAAAAAAAATTAAAAAAAAAAAAAAAAAAAAAAAAAAAAAAAAAAAAAAAAAAATCGCAGTGGTGAATAAATACCACCAAAATAAAGTTTTATCTGTCCCAAAAAAATGCTAAAAGATTCATATGGGTATAGTGTTGCCTGACTGCGCAATTGTCATTCAAAGTGTTGAGAGCACTGAAAGCTGAAACTTGGTCTGGACAGGAAGGGGTAAAAGTGTCCCGGATATGAAGTGGTTAATATAGTGTGACCAAGGAGAATAAATGTAGCCACCTTCTAACAGTAAGTCAGACCACAGCAGCAAAAGAAAAAAAGGAATTTGGAAGAGGCTGAGGGCAAGTGACAATACAGTTTTACTTGAATATAAGTTTTGTAAACCAGAGTTTAGTGTCACTTTAAGTCAATGAAAAACCATAACTGTGTAAATTGTAATATTGTCCAATCGTTACTGTGGGCACTGGAAGCCACCAGATGAAATGATGTACCCCTCTATTGCTGAGGTCTTGTGTACAGCTGAGAGTAATGAGGTGTTCCAAAAACTCAGCCTGGGTTCACATATGTGCAGGGCTGGTTTGCGGCTCAATTTCAAGCCCCGTTCGGTCAGTGTGACTTTGGTCAGCGGTTCAGGTGCAATTCAGGTGCAAATTGTTAAAGTGTATGACATTGGAAATCACAACCTGAACCTGGCTGAAAAATCACACATCGGCCGACTCGGACATATGTGAACTGGCTCAATAGAAAAAGCTACTGGTTCACATGTCATGAGAATTGGATGTGGTTCAAAATGCATCCAATTTGCATATATCTAAACCGGGGGTTATTGTGATTTGCCTTTGGTGTGCCACAGCTACAGCTGTTAATATGCTCACAAGCACATGCTATCTGCATTTTCTCAAGCATAAACATACGGCATGAATGTAAAACCTCACAAAAGGCACAAGAAGACAAGACTATGTATTCATGTACATGCTGAGATCTGACCCACTCCATATGTTCACTGCAGCCTTCATATTCCATAGCATCTACCAGCAGCTCAGGCTCCACACAAGCTGGTATATCTGGCAGAACCACAGCAAAATACACATTTTTGGTTTTTTTTTTCATGAAATTGTCTTCTTCTGAAAGCCTTTATAAAAAGGAACACAAAGACATTGTGCTGGGGTTAGTAGGATAAAAGAGGCAACACTTTCTTTAATAAAGCACACTTAAAAAGTGAAAATCCAAGTATTAACAGCAGCCAGGAGGGGAAAACACATCAACATCCTGTGCAAACAGCATGTGGAAGCCCCAAAAGACCACCAGAAGAGAAAGGAGGGACAGCGTGTGTGGCTGCAAGCAGAGCCATGGAATGTCAAGATTGACAAAGGGAAGGTGCCCCTGAAACAGGCCCACCCATCTTGGTCCTTTCACTTCTGGTGGTTTTCTGGGCATCCATGTGTTGCCCTGGATAGGATGTCAATTGTTTTTACCCTCCTGGCTGCCATTTAGCTGGATTTTAGCTTTTAAAACTGTAAGTGTGCTTTGTTTAAAAAAAAGTGTTGATTCATTGATCCTACTAACCCAGTGCCCTACGTGTTCTTTTTCATATATACATGGGGTGGATCCTTCCCAGTTCCCTTCCAGGAGCTGCGGGGGAGTTCCTTGGATCTGTACACCCATCATCACTCTCCTGGATATCTATTTCTATGTTGACAATGGACACTGGCTTACAGTTTGGGAGTGCTGAGTAAACGCTATATATGACTGTGGTTTATGTCTCTTCTATATTGTGCGAAAGACTTTATTGCTTATAAATCTGGATTTTATTTCATGAAACACCACAAGTGTATTTTTTTGCTGATTGTGTCTCGTTATGGGAGATTTTTTTTTGAAGACACAACATTGAAGATTTACCCTCACCTCCTATTCTGGTGACAACAGTAAAATGTTGGAATTCTCATCATTATCTCCAAAACAAGATTGCTTGTCAAAGGGAATGGCCTCATGGTCTGCAGCTGTGAGGCTTTAGACTACTCTAAAATTTGCCCTATGGTCTTCAGCTGTGAGGACTTAGAATGTTCAGTTTTCCACAATTACTAAAGAGAAGATTGCCTGTTAAAGAGACTGGCCTCATAGTCTTCAGCTGTGAGGCCTTAGACCACGGGTGTCAAACTGGCGGTCCTCCAGCTGTTGCCAAACTACACAGTCCCATGAGGCATTGCAAGATTGACAGTTACAAGCATGACTCCCAAGAGCAGAGGCATGATGGGACTTGTAGTTTTACAGCAGCAGGAGGGCCGCCAGTTTGACACCCCTGTCTTAGACTGTCCAAATTTCTCAAACAAGTGCTTATGAGAAGATTATTAACTAATACAGTATTTATAAGCACCAATAGTTCACTCAGCGCTGTACATTACAAAGGGGGAACATAACATGTGGCAGAACAATACCAATACAATGCAAAACATGAGGGATTGAGGGCCCTGCTCTTTCGAGCTTACAATCTAGGAGGGAGGGGATGGTGGTCACAGGAGGAGATGAGTGTGGGGGATGGAGTGGTAGGAAGAGTGGAGGAGGTCGGCAAGTTTAGCAGGGGGTGGGGTAGGCTTCCCTGAAGGAGATGGGTTTTCAGGGTGCGCCTAAAGGAGAGGAGAGTAGGTGATAATCTGATGGGTTTGGGGGCAGGGAGTTTACCAGAGGATGGGTGACACCCTGGAGAAGTCCTGGAGGCGGGCATGGGAGGAGGAGACCAGGAACTAGAGAGAAGAAGGAGTTCTTGTGAGGAGCGGAAGTGTGCGTGCTGGTCGGTTTGGTACTAGGATATTAGGTCAAGTGATGTAGTTCGGGGCAGTATGGTGGACGGCTTTTGTAACGTCAGTGTTAGGATTTGATTTGATCCGTTGCGCAATCGGAAGCCAGTGGAGGGATTGTTAAGAGGGGGGTGGAGGAAACGAGCCCAACCCCTCTCAACCCTCCACCCCCACCCCCTCAGTCTCTGCCCGAACCACACACCCACTGAGCGACACATACAGACCCGGCACGCCGCGCCACCCTCCCCAAACCGAACCTCTCCCAAATCCGAGGTTCTTGTCTTCATATGCTGTATATCAAAGAGAACTTGCCTTATGGTCCCAGCCATGAGGTTTTAGCTGATCAGAATGCCACCTCATGTCTACTGTGGAGAGTTCAGACACAGGGGAAAGACTGTCCTCCAACTGTTATGTGCTAAATATATTGGAGTATCCCATGCCCCTAACTCCTCTCCTGTTACTTGCTTTATCAGCAATAAATTACAAAAGACAAGACTAGACAGTTTATTGCAGCCAGAGTGAATGAACTGTTGCTTGGGGGGGGGGTGGGGGGGGTGGCGGGGCTGCTTGGCCACTGTACTATATGGGGATGGACCAAGTAAAACTCAGATCAGCAGCCCCTGCAGGGGGTAGTGCTACATTTTGACTTTAAATATTATTTTAATTTTTGCAGGCTTTTTTAGCAGTAACACATACCAGCATTCTAAAACAATAGTTGTCCACTGTTATTGGTAGTTTTTAAGTTAATTTCATAGTGAAAAATATGGGTCCTGGTGTCATTTTGTCCTTCTAAAAATGTATGCTTACATCAGCCATACGTGTATGGTGGTGAGACAATAAAAAAGCTAACAAAGTATGTGATAGGAGGTAAGTAAAAGTGGGAAACTATACAACATCTAAAAGATCCCTAATTTTGGTGAGTACCTTCCTAGGGAAATCCCCACACTCCTCCAAACACACGTCTTTTCTTAACTAGAAGTAGAAAAAAAAAGTTAAAATTGAGTACAGAGTGCTAAAGTTCTAGTATACTGAACTTTAACATAATTTATTTAATTCCACCCCAAGCCCTGGTGCCGATTGTACTTACATGACTCCCTGCTTGAAGTAACCCTTTGAAGGACTCCGATTCATATCCTTGCACTTCTCTATGCTGCACTGCACTGGGCCTCCCACCCAGATAGTCATCCAGTTGGGATGGTGTATATGGCTGCTGACCCCTGCTCAGCTTGAGAAGAATCCTACCAATCCAGTTATGGATATCATAAAGCAGGTTGTTGCCAGATTTTTTTGTCTAAAATGCAAAGAAAAAAAAAAAAAAATTCATGAATGTTTCATTTTCTTATTTTGAAAAGACAAAGTATTCATATATTACAGTGAAATAGGAAGAAACATAATTTGGCAGAAAAAAAATGTCATGCACTTGCATTAGGACAAACATTATGTTTCAGCCTTGCTTTTTCCCCAGGATTGTGATCGCTGGGTTAAGAGCTTTGTTGGCATGATATAGTGTTTACTTACCTTGAGCCTCTCCTTTTGTTCATATCAACTTCCTGTTCATTTAATGTATAAAAAGGTATTATGCTTTAACTTTCTTATCCCTGCCCAGCACAAAAGCCAAGGACAGTTTCTGTGTATTGTATAGACAACTTATCATTACAGGCACTTACATACAGTAAGAGGTAGCAGTCTCCCTCAAAGAAGTTATCGCATGGGCTTTCTTGTGGCATCCAAGCAACAAGGTCCATTTGCTAAAGATATGAAAGTAGAAATAAAAATGTTCACTTTTGAGACAGGATGTCTACATGTCACAATCCTGGTACCGCTGTCAATGAATTATAAAAAGTGTGTGATTAGCCAAAACATTTTTTCAGTTTTACATAGAATGATGGGAGGAAGGGTTAACCACCCCAGTTAAATTTTTTGGCTGATTCCCCAAAAAAAAATCCCACACTAGAGATTAGTCACTGGACACTGAGTGTCCATATTATGGGTTTTCTCACCTCTTCTGGCACCTCAGAATGATTGATTTCATTTCTTGGTGAACTATGGCCACCAAGACAAAAAGCGAGGTGTGAATTATGTTGGCTTACTGTTGCATTTGGTTCGGCTTATTGCCGTCCCTTCTTGATGTCATTTGGACAATTTCGTGTATCTTGACTAATACAAGTCAGCAGGGATGTCTCTGTTTATGTGTTATTGTTTGCTTGCCCCCCGGGAGGGCGTATTTTTAAATTGTTATTTCTTAAAAACAGAAAATTTTTCCTAATAAAAAAATTTTTTTTTAAAAGGAAAATTCAGGGGGGAATTTTTTTAAAATTTTTTACGGGTAATTTGATGAAGGTTTTTCTCTTTAAAAATTTTGAATAAATTTTTTTTTACCGCCCATTTGTTTTTTAAAAAATTTTTTTGACCAATTTAAAAAAACCACTTTAAAAAAAAGTTTCTTTTTTTAAAAAATGTGGGGTATTTATCCATGAAACCATGCAGTATTTTATTTTTTTTTCATAACGTTTTACCCAGTGGGAGGGAAATACAGTGGGGAAGGGGATTAAAAACACTTTTCAGTTTTTATTGGTAATAAAGGGGTTTAAAAATTTGGTTTAAACCGTAGAAATTTGTAAACTCACAAAGTCAGTGGGGGCCCCTGCAGCATTTTTGGAAAGGGCGGGCTTTCCAAAAACACACGGGGTATACCCAAAAACAACTATTTTAAAATTTGGGGGTATATCAAATTTTTCTTTTATAAATGAAAAAATATTGAAAATAATATATAAAAAAAAAATCCCCAAAATTTTTTGTGATGGGCCCCGGAAAACCCTATTTTTGGTTCGGGGGTGAACATTTCAAACTTAATGAAAGTTTAAACCGCCAAACTTTTGAACAGAAGGCCCAATTTTTACTAAGTGGTTTCTTACCGATTTTAGAAAAGGGTTCTAAGCACTTTCTTTTTTGGGTTTCAGCTGTCAGCGGGGGGGGGTTTTTTTAAAAAAAAAACGGGTTTGGGGTCGGGTTTTGGGATTTTGAGGGGAACCAAAATTTAAAAAAAAATTGGTTTTTGGGGGGTCCCCCAAAAAAACCCAATACCAGAGTTATCCAAGCATGCGGCCCCGGGCCAGGTAAGGAAAGGGGGGAAAACCCCACCCCCCCTCCTAAACCATACTAGGAATTGCCCTCAACATGGGGGGTGCTTGGGGGCAGGGGGCCCCCCTCCAGAAAATTTTTTCCCTTTTGGGAGGGGGAAAAGGGGCCCCTTTTTCTCCCCCCAACCCTTGGCCAAAGGGGTTGGGGGGGTTTTTGTGGGCGGGGGTGTTATGGAACCCTGAAAACCCCTTTAAAAAGGGGGGCCCCCCAGATCCCGGCCCCACCTCTATGTGAATGATTTGGGGGTTCTTGGTATGTTTAAAATTCCCAAAAAAAAAGCAAATGTTTAAAAAGACAGGGAGACGTCTTTGACCCGTTCTTTTTTAAAAACAAAAAAAGTTAAAAAAAAGTCCCCCGAAGTCAATTTAACATCATTTAAAAATGCCCCCACCACTGCCCCACCCAAAAAAAGAAAAAAAAACCCGACAGCGGGGCCCCGGATGACAGTTTTTTAAATTGTGTGAAGATTGGGGGGGGGGGGAAAATGGGGGGGGGGGTTTACCCTTTTTCGGGCCCCGGGATTGTGGAAAAATTGGGGAACAGTGATGTTTGCTTAAATTTAAAATTCGCTCAAAATACAGCCCACCTTTTTAAAAAATTCAATTTAAAACCCTTTTTACATGAAATTAGGACAACCTTGTTCCCTTTTAATTTTTCCCCTTAGGTCTTGGTTTTTCCCATGGCCCAAAACCCCGGGGAAATTTTTTTAAAGGAAAATTTTTCCCTTAAAAAAAATTTTTTTAAAATAAAAAAAATTGAGGGGAACCTCCAAAAACCCCCCAGAACAATGTCTCCCTTGCAAAATTTACCCCCTATTACTTTTCCCGGGGCCCTTTCCAAAATGTGGGGTTTTTTTTTTTTTTTCCTTTTCAATTGGGTAAAAAGTAAAAAAGGACAAATAGAAAAAGGGTGAAAAAAATTTTTTCCCCTAAAAGAGGGGGAACAGACAGCAATAAAAACCTGCAGGGGTTTTTAATTTTTATCCAACCCCATTCAAAACCCAAAAAAGGTTTGCCCTTTTGTTTTTTTTTGTTAATCAATCCCGTTATTTCGTGATTTTCCAATTTTTGGTTTTCTAGCATTTTCTTTGGGGAAAATGGTTTCCCAAAAAGGTAGAGACTACCCCCAATTTGGTAATTTATTTTTACATTTCCCTTTTAAAAAACCTAAAGTTTTGAAACATAAATTTTTTTAAATCTTTAAAATTTTTTTATTTCCCCTTTTGTGAAATTTGACATTAATTTCTTTTTTTTATGAGACATTTACCCCCAAAATTTTTTTTTTTTTGAGGTAAATTTTCTCAGGAAAAAGGGGAAAAGTGAATTGACTTTTTCATTAAAATCTTTAGTTTTTTGGGGAAAATGTTTTTCAAGGGATACCCAAAAATTGATGGGGAAAATTCTTTAGTGAAATAAACCCACAGACAACAATTTGAAAAATTGCAAGGGGTGTTTTAACCTTTTCCAACTCCCACAAAAAACTAGGGAAAAAATTAAAAAGACTTTATTACATTTTAATGTTCGCTTGTTGGGCCCAAAAAGAAGAGGTTTTAAAGGGAGCACAGAAGGTTTTTGACAAAAAATTTTTGGGAAAGGGGGGTTAAAAAAATGAAAGTGGTTAAATTTAAAAAAAGAGTAAAGTAGTCAGCTGCCCTGTGGAAAACTAAAAGAGGGGCTTCTTTGTTTGAAAAGGGGGTTCATTTTTAGTTTGTTAGAAAGGGTTACATATGGATATTCTAGTATCAGCTTTTCATACTTACAGGGATTTGTAAGGGATCTCAAAAAAGGAGTAATTTTCCCCCCAACGCAACAATATTGTGGGTGGGCAATAGGCCTTCTACACCTCTTTGGGGGGCCCAGTTCTTGGTCCCTAAATGGGGGTGGGGGCTGGTATACACATGAGCCCCTATACTTTTGGTTTCACCCGCCTGCAGGGTACCTGGTATCCTTTTTATTTATATTAAAAGAAACGTTGGGCAAAAGCCCCTTTTTTTATTCTTTTAAAATATAAAAATAAAATTGGGAAAAAATTTAAAATTTTTTAAAAAATTTCACCTTTTTTAAAAAGCACAGTTTCAAACATATGGAAGCTTATAAAGGGATATTTTATTGGGGGGTTTAAAAAAATTTAAAAAATAGTATGTGGGAAAGTTTCCAAATGCCAAAAATTTAAAATTTTAAATAAAATGTTTCAAATGATGCAAATAATGAAAACTTTCAGATTATAATAATTAAAACAAATGAAAATTCCCAAAAAAACCAAACATTTTGAATCCCAAATGTGATAAAAAAAAGCAATAAAGAGACCATAAAAAAAAATAAATAGTTTAAATAAAAAGTCCATCAATTCCTTACTAATTTTAAAATAATTTAAAGGGTTCCACCTTTTCATAAATGTCTTTGCAAAAAACTTCCACAAATTTATCCATGGACAATCAAATCATTCAGTGACTTCCAGATCGTGCACTAAAGCACTTTATGAATCAACCAAGGTGGGGATCCATTTCTCTCTGTAGGTTTGGTCCCCTTAAGGCAGTAACCCACTTTCATGGCTCCACCATTGGGGGCAACAACTGGATATCGTGGCTGTATAAGAAGTGCTCACAGACCATGTGCAGTATTTTATTTATAAATGGTCACATACAAACTCCATTTATGAATCATTCATTTAAAATCCAATCCGAAGCAAACAGAAAGTAAAAAGCTGTCAGCACTTACAAATATGGAACCCTGAAGCCCGTGCCATGGCATGAAACATTTGGCGAAGCCTTGAGTGCTGATGTCAAGCCTACACATTAAGCTCAAGTGGGGGCCATTATTTGTTAGTGCCAACAGCTTTCACTTTGTTTGCTTTGGATTGGTTTTTTAATGAAAGTTTCATGCTAAAAATGTCAATTTTGGGCTTTATAAATAAAATACTGCACTTTTGATAATGTTGTCTGGTTTTGGTCATATTGCGCACCTATACTCTCTGGTGAGGGGGGGAGTGTTGGTGATGGTTTTTTGGGGATGTGCACGATCTGAAAGTCACTGAATGATTTGTAGTCCACGGATTTAAAATGGGTGAAAGTTTTTGCACAACATATTTATGAATTGGTGGAACGTTTAAATTTTTTTATTAGTAAGGGAATTGATGGACTTTGTATTTATCTATTTATTTTAGTATGGACTCTTAATTGATTTTTTATCACAAATTTTGGGTTCACTTGATGGGTTTTTTTGAAAAACACTTTGATTTATTTATTATAAATTGAACATTTTATTTATTTGCATCATATGCACACTTTAGTACCATTTATTTTGGCGCTGCACTTTTACAATACTTACCTAGGGGGTTTTTGTACATTGACTTTTTTTTGCAAGCTGATATTTTTCTCTGAGCAATGAACTTTTTTTCTTTTTGGTATTCACCAGAAGCACATCCCCATCAGATAAATGTCAGCAGATGAGGGGGATTCCGCAAAACTTCCTATACTTGCCAGGAGATTTATAAAAAGGGTATTATATTATGTATTTATATGGATGTTGTTTTGGAGGACTGAGTTTCCAGAACTGGTGTGTTCAGGGATATACTGTGAGCCTGGTCTATGTTTATTTTGTGCTGGTTTTCTCTGGTGTCTCAATACAAACAGAAATGTTTGTGAAGGGAGAACACGACTTTTTTTCCCGAGCCATTCTGCATCCAGCAGCAAGATTATAAGTTACTGTAACAAAATTTGCATATGCAAAATTTTTTAATGGGAAATAATGCAACTTTGCTAAATTAGGAAGTTTTCAAAAATACGTGTTACAGAACTATTTCATTGGATTATTGTAATGTAAACACTTCTACCTCACCTCTTCTTACCTCAATTCTCCAAATGATTAGCCCCGGAGTTTTAGTGACTGCCTTAAATGCACCACTGAGTGCCATGATTGTAAGCAATTATTACATGCAGTGATTAGACCTAAAAATGTGAAAACATAACAGGAATAAGGTATTTGCAATCAGGAAAAAAGGATGCATTTTATTCAAAGAAACAAGAAATATTATTGTTGTGTTTGTTGTTTTTGATGATGGTTTTGGTATTAGTTTTTTAGGGGGTTCTTACATCAGCTGCTGAAATGTTTTTAAATACTGATATTACTTTCATTCAAATTGCAGAGACTGTTTAATACAGGCATTATTAAATAAAACAAATGTGAATTGCAAAATTTTTGTGTACATTAATACAATCTGTGAATGCAAATTTGGTTAAAAACATAATAATTTCCACTGTATACAACCTAAAATAATATTTTCAATACTTGTATATTTCGACATTGTCAAAAAGTTTCAAAATGTCCCCCGCATGTCTCAAAAGGTATTCCCATTTTTAAGGTATTCTTCAGTTGTCCCTTTACTATGGAAGCCTGCGTTAAGGGGGAAGTTAGTTCCTGGACCATCTTTCTAAAAAGTATTAACTGAAACCAAAGGTCTAGAACATGGACATAGTTTTTGTTGAAAAAAATTGAAGATCTGTTAACAGGCAAAAGCTTAATTATGTGAAAGACAGATTTGTAAAATGTTACCAAAAATACATTGCTACAATAGAAGCTAATGTGGCTATTACTTATTTGTTCAGCAACTTTAACTTTTAAGCAGCGCTAAATCTTATGCAAATTTTTCAATAAAGAGATTTTTCAAACCATGTTCCAGTGTCAGTTCTTGCCAAAATATAGAGATACTGAAAAGCTTTTTGCAAGTACTGCAAACAGGTCTTTGGAAAGAATCTTAAGGCTTGAGGAGCATCACTGGGTGCTTTGTCCTTGATGCTGCCCAAATTGAGTTTTCTCATGTTGGTTTGTAGCAGTAGCAGATAATTGAGTACTAAAATGTTAACTTGTCACAATTTGCCCTTTGGC
The DNA here is from genome assembly GCA_951230385.1 of Staurois parvus. Taxonomy (NCBI): domain Eukaryota; kingdom Metazoa; phylum Chordata; class Amphibia; order Anura; family Ranidae; genus Staurois; species Staurois parvus. Next base: position 3,202 of record CATNWA010005017.1, on the reverse strand, counting down.
TAAGATATGAGGAAGTTATTTTGTAGAGTGTAAGTATTGAGAGGGGTTTCCTATGTAAAAGCCATCTGCCAAGTTTTTCTCTTTGTTAGAAAAAAATTTATCTTTAAAAAGTTAGGGGCATAGACTTTAATTTCCCAATTTTGTTCAATCCCAAATTTTTTTATAAAAGGGATCACACAAATGGGGTTTTGAGTTCCTTATCCACCCATACATTTGTTGCCCTACACATTGCATTGCAAACTTTTTATTTTATTTACCTAGTGAGGACTTGGTTTAAGTGGAGCTCCTTCAAGGGGTTTTTGGTTCATACTCAGACAGAAAATATAAGTCAAAAAAACATCCAAAATTGGTGAGTGCATTCAATTTTTGGGATGGGGTATGCCCGAAATGTGTGGAGACCGGGGGAAACGCAGGTTTAGGTATAGTGTAAATAAGACAATTTATTAAGACTAAAACAAAAAACGCGTGAAGGGAAAACATAACACGGGAAAAAAACCCAAACTCCAACAGATAACCATATATAAAAATCAAACGAAAGGGGGGGTCGGGAAAAGGGGGCCGGGTCGGTGCAAAACCGGGTTTTCCCAAAAGGGAAAAGGTACCAGGGAGAGGGGAAGAGTGGTCAGGAATAGCCGAGGTCAGGAAAGGCGGATTTCACTCAGAGTCGGATAAAGCAAAATCAGGAATAAAAGGGAAGCAGCAGGATGCAGGAAAAGGGCTCAGGGGAAACATTACACCAAGGCCCTGTCACGGCCTGGCCTTTCCCTTTTAAATTACCCGCTGCATTCACCTCAGGGATGGCTTTTTTGCAGGAGTGAGTTTTGGTTGCTGAGAGCACCCGTGGCCACCCCGGGTACTGCAGCCCACAAGGCGGTGAGTCCCCCACCACTGGCAGTCCATTCCTGACAACAGTCCATCAGCGTTTATGGTTAGCTACTTGACTTCATCAGCTATTCTGTATTGCCAAAGGTGAGTTATTCTTAGGCAAACAGGGGTCAAGAACTTTATTTTTGTAAGATTTTTCCCCTAATATTTTAGAAATGGTAACCATGGGGTTTGAAAGATGAAGCTCAAACATCTTGAATCAAAGGGGGTCTTGCCGTTTCAGTTTTTAAAGCAAAAAGTTGTCAAAAAAAGTCTTTAGTAAATGAAGACACAGGGGAGGGATTTATCAAACTGTGCAGACAAAAATCTTGTGTAAGTTTGCTGGTAACCCATCAGCATTTTCTTCAGCTTAGTCATTTAAAAGCTAAATTCCAGAAAACTGAAAATCTACCTTGTGTGGGGCTGTACTTGCACTGAAAGGTTTATGCTGATTAGGTCTGGGGGTAGGGAAAAAGTAAAATTTACTTCCCCAATTTCCCACTCCGCAGGCACCACGTGCCCCGCAGCCTCTTCCCACATCTTCTCCGGGCAGCCTAAGGCCCTGACTCATCAAAAATAATGCAGAATCATAACCTGTGTCAGATGTGGGACCCCGAGGGACGTCCACTACCCAGAATGGGGGGGGCTGTTTTAGGGGGGAGGAGGAATTGGGTAAGTGAAAAAGGTTTTTATGTTCCCTTAGACAAATGGCACGCTTTTCAGTCCCTGCCCCTATTACCTTTTCCACATACCCAGAAACCCTGAAAAAATTCTTAGTGAAATTTTTTATTTTTAAACACATTATGGTCGGGTATGGCAGGGACAAATCAGACCAATGATATCCCTGCAAAAGAGAGAGGCGGAGACACCTGCCTGCCGGGAGGTACTAGGCCCGGCCGGGTGGGGGAGATGCAAGGAAGCTTTTTTTGGGGGGAGAGATGAGGGTGTGGAGGTAAAAGGTTTTCAGAGGGGGGGGATAGTGGTGCGTCAGGAAAGGCTCTCTGTGGTGGTGCTGTGGCTCACCTATCTATGGGCTGCAGTAGGGGACTTACCAGTAGGTGCCTTCAGCAGCCGGATCTCACCTCCTCAATCAAGCCATCACTGGGCTGTTGAGGGGGTTTACTTAAACAGTAAAACCCGGCCCGCAATGTGCCCTTGGTGTTTTGTTCCCATGAGCCTTTTTCCTGAACCGGGTTTCCCCTACCTGTGATACGCTCTGTGCCTATCTTACCCTGTGTCCCTGCTTGATCTCCCGTGTATACCCGGCAGCCTGAATGCTTGATTTCTGTACATGTAATATTGGGTAAAGGTTTTTTTTGGGTTTTTGGGTTTTGTTTGCACTGAAAGTTTTTTTATATGGTGGCCAAAAATAAATTTTTTTTATCCCTCACTCCTGAAATGTATTTCCCTGTGCAGGCCCACATCTCTGGGCATATCGGATTACTAACAGGTGTGAGGTCGAGCCAAGGAGAAAGGGGGGGAACTGAGGTTTGGGCAGCCTATGAAGAGATGAACCCTGCACTCTTGCATAGCACACCCTAAGCTCTGCTCTCTTAGTAGGGGCTTCCTGATCCCCGCACTCTGACACGCAATTTCGAACTCGCACTTTGTACTGTACACTCTGAAAGTTATATGAGGGGCACCCCTAAACCCTTTCCCCGTACAAGCACACTCCCTTTGCATTCTAACCTTTTCAGACCCCCCAAACCCTGCACATCCCGTAACTGCATTCTATACTTACGCCCCCAAAAACCCTGTATCAAATGAGACGCTTTTAAATCTGCACTCGTACGTAGTGTACTCCGAACCCGCACTCTGTAAGTGCATAGTCCTGAACCCTGCACTCTGTTTTTAACCCCCCCCTTTAAAAAATTCTGAACCCGGCACTCTGTACATAACACACTTTGAACCCCTTTCCCCCGCCCCACTTGTTAAAATTTTTATGCACCTTTTTTTTCCGAAACTCGGGATGCATATCTTACAGATACAAACGGCCCCCTTTTAATGAAACCTTATACTAATGTGGCCTGCATTGAAATTGAGTTTTTCACCCCTGCTTTAGGACTGACAAAAATAATGTGGTATTGATAATAGGTACACAAATACCATCCCCATTTTCTACTTTGGAAAAAACATATTTTACAGGATTCTAATGGGTAGTTTTGATGGGCAAGTTCGTTTTGTTTTTTTCCGTGCTTTTTTCTTGCATTTGGGTCTTTGAGTGATTTTGATTTTTCAGGTTCATTGATCCGTAGTTTACCACCTTATAAGCTGCTTCTTGTATTTACTTGTATAGAGAGAAAAAACTTTGCCCAAAAAAAGCCCACAAACAGGCCAT
>CATNWA010005016.1:0-13617 GCA_951230385.1 Staurois parvus | reverse complement strand
TACCGGCTCCTCCCTTCAGTCTTGCGCAGGTGTTACCGGCTCCTCCCCGGTTCAGTCTTGCACTAGGTGTACCGGCTCCTCCCCTTCAGTCTTGCGTACCGGCTCCTCCCCTTCAGTCTTGCGCAGGTGTACCGGCTCCTCCCCTTCAGTCTTGCACAGGTGTACCGACTCCTCCCCTTCAGTCTTGCACAGGTGTACCGGCTCCTCCCCTTCAGTCTTGCACAGGAGTATCGGCTCCTCTCCTGGATAGAAATGGCTTCCTCTGATGTCACTGCACACTGAGAGCTTCTCACAATGTGCATTAGAAGCTGCAGCCAGTCAGATAGAGCTCCGCCTCATTTCCTGGCTGGAGGACGTCCAGCATCATCTAGCACTTTCCTCCCCAGCATGAGTGTCCTTGGCCGAGCCCCTTTCATTCCTTGGATTTTAGGTCGTTCAATCATGGACACTCAGTTTTGCCTATGGTGCCTGCCTAGGAACGCCCCTTCCTCCCACACTGACACCCACCCATCATGTTCATATTTGCATAACCCCTCCCACTGCTTGCATCAGGACTGAGGGCCCTGTGAGAGTATTACCAGAGCAGGGTGCAATGAGGTTTTCAGGAAGCTATGTACAACCCTCTGCTGGCCCCTCCTACAGCCACGATCTGCTTGCATTGCATAGAGAAGCACAGAAACCCGGTGATGACATCACTAAGACTAGAAAAAGCTACAATTTCTGGGGAAATTGTGTGAAGTGTTCTTGCCTCCTCCAGTAGTCTACAACTGGAGTGGGCGGAGTAACTGGGTGGAGTGGGCGGAGTAACTGGGTGGAGTGGGCGGAGTAACTGTTGTGTGGTTGGAGTGGCTGGAGTAACTGTGAAAAGGTCAATGGGCGGCATGAGTTGCAAACAAATGGTCATAATGTGAAAACTATCAGGACTATGGCTCAGCCGTGGACATGATTAGTGGCAGCGGGGATAGCTGAACGTTTTGATATAAGATTTGTGTAGGCCCCATGAGTTGTCAGTCCGCCCCTGGGTGAGCTGGAAAATGAGGGAGTGATGGCAGTTTTAGAGATCATGTCCTGATTTTTCACCTTTACAAACAGTCTGCCTCCCCTGTCGGCTTGGGCACACTGCACAGCACAGCCATCCAGAGCAGTGTGAGTACAGTGAAGCACACAGACCCCACCCCCTAGTAAAACACTCCCTGCACACAGTTAACCCTTTGATCGGCCCTCACATTAACCCCTTCCTGCCCAGTGCCATTAGTACAGTGTCAGTGCTGTTTTATAGCACTGATCCCTGTATTGGTGTCACTGGGGATGTCAGTGACACCAAGTCAGTTCCCCCAGAATGCCCGCTGCACTCCCGCTATAAGTCGCTGATCGCCGCCATTACTAGTAGGGGAAAAAAAAAAAAAATCCCTGTATCTATACCGCCATTTGTAGACGCTATAACTTTCGCATAAACAAATGAATTTACACGTATCGGGAATTTTTTTTAGCGAAGACACGGAGCAGAAAACATTTTGTCCAAAATTTATGACGAAATTTGATGTTTTTCATTTTTTTTTAATGGACGTGTTTAATAGCAAAAAGTCCAAAATATTGTTTTTTTTCTCAAAATCAACGTTTTTTTTTTTTTTTTCTGCTTATAGCACAAAAAATTAAAAACCGCACAGGCGTCAAATACCATCGAAACAAAGCACCATTCATGGGGAAAAAAGGATGTAAATTTCATCTGGGTGCGGCGTTACATGACCGCGCAATTGTCAGCTAACGTAACGCAGCACCGTAACGCAAAAAATGGCCCGGTCAGGAAGGGGGGGGGGGGGTAATCCTCTGGAAGGCGAGGGGGGGGGGGGGTAATAAAGTCATTATAATTCTGATTAGGGGGAGGGGGGGAACAGGGAAAGCAAAATATAAGCACATTAAATTTCGTGACCTTGAGAACAGAAATGCCATATATTGCAGCTTACCAGTCCTTCGTTGTGGTGGCTGCATTAGTTTTCTTTTTCTCAGGGTTTTCTTTAACATTTTTAACCTGGTGATCCTGCCAGTAACATATTTCCTCTCCTAGGGTGGCAATGCTCACTCACTGTACTGTACCTATGAAGGGGTAGCGTTGTCACCTAAGAACAGGACTACATAACACCTCCCGCTCTCTTCTTCTTCTGGGAAGGATTCTGTAGTCCAGAGAAAAACTGCTCCAGGCTGATAATGCTGCAGAGTGTAGTGGACTGCACTGGACTTCTGGCGGGATCAACAGGTGTTTCTCTGTACGTTCATTTATTGGGAACACATTGTTGGACCTTCACTTGAACCCCCGACCCCCCCGTAAGCCCGATCAGCACTGAAATCTTCCAGCGCTGGACGCAATCTGATTGGTAGATGATGACCCCCATTGCAGCAGCTGGCAGTCAGGGAGGATTCTGGGAGTTTCTGGAATTCCACACGGGAACAAAGACAGAATCCCAAACTCGACACATTCCTCAGACTGCGAACGGCTCCGAATATTCCGCGTCATTAAAAGCACATTGATGAGAGTTCGTAAAAACCTGCCGTACGTGACTCAGCGCGAACCTGGCAGTCGGCGACCCCTTCCTGCACCCAGGACCGCACGCCTGGAACCTGTGGTGCTGATCCTCTGATTTCACGGGAGAGAAGCTGCAATTCCGGTGTGCATAGAACACACATACATGACACAGAACACACATACATGACAGAGAACACACATACATGACACAGAACACACATACATGACACAGAACACACATACATGACACAGAACACACATACATGACACAGAACACACATACATGACACAGAACACACATACATGACACAGAACACACATACATGACAGAGAACACACATACATGACACAGAACACACATACATGACACAGAACGCACATACATGACATAGAACACACATACATGACAGAGAACACACATACATGACAGAGAACACACATACATGACACAGAACACACATACATGACAGAGAACACACATACATGACACAGAACACACATACATGACAGAGAACACACATACATGACACAGAACACACATACATGACACAGAACGCACATACATGACATAGAACACACATACATGACAGAGAACACACATACATGACACAGAATGCACATACATGACACAAAACACACATACAGTTACACACCGCTCCTTCAGCGTTACCTATAATGCTACCACCTCCCCCTCACTCCCCCTCTCTGTTGGGGTCCCTCAAGGCTCCGTCCTCGGGCCCCTTCTCTTCTCCATCTACACCTCCTTCCTTGGCCAACTCATACACTCTCACTACCAACTACCACCTCTATGCCGACGACACACAAATCTATCTCTCAACCCCCCACCTCACCCCCTCGGTCTCCACCCGAATCACACACCTACTGAGCGACATATCAGACTGGATGTCGCTCCACTTCCTTAAACTGAACCTCTCCAAAACCGAGTTCTTGTCTTCCCCCCAGCCCGGACCCCCACCCCCCATTGATTTCTCCATCACGTCCAACAACGCCACCATCAAACCCTCCCCGCAGGCCAGAGTACTTGGTGTCATTCTGGACTCCAACCTATCCTTCCAGCCCCAAGTCCAATCTTTAACAAGCTCATGCAGACTCCACCTCCGCAACATGCAGACTCCACCTCCGCAACATGCAGACTCCGCCTCCGCAACATGCAGACTCCGCCTCCGCAACATGCAGACTCCACCTCCGCAACATCACCAAAATCCGCACGTTCCTAACCCCAGAAACCACTAAACAGCTCATCCACTCCCTCATCATATCACGACTCGACTACTGCAACTCCCTCCTCACTGGCCTGCCTCGCCGCTGGCTATCCCCGCTTCAGTCCATCCTGAATACGGCTGCAAGACTCATTCACCTTTCCAACCGCTCCATCTCCGCCACCCCCCTCTGCCAATCCCTCCACTGGCCTCCAATCAGTGTCCTCCACCCCCCTCTGCCAATCCCTCCACTGGCTCCACCCCCCTCTGCCAATCCCTCCACTGGCTTCCGATTGCGAAACGGATCAAATTCAAAATCCTAACACTGACGTACAAAGCTGTCCACCATACTGCCCCAAACTACATCACTGACCTAATATCCAAGTACCACCCAACATGCACACTCCGCTCCTCACAAGACCTCCTTCTCTCTAGTTCCCTGGTCTCCTCCTCCCATGCCCGCCTCCAGGACTTCTCCAGAGTGTCACCCATCCTCTGGAACTCCCTGCCCCAACCCATCAGATTATCACCTACTCTCCTCTCCTTTAGGCGCACCCTGAAAACCCATCTCTTCAGGGAAGCCTACCCCACCCCCTGCTAACTTGCCGACCTCCTCCACTCTTCCTACCACTCCATCCCCCACAGCTATCTCCTCCTGTGCCACCATCCCCCCCCCTCCTAGATTGTAAGCTCCAAGGAGCAGGGCCCTCGAACCCCTCGTGTATCACATTGTATTGGTATTGTTCTGTCACATGTTCTGTCCCCCTCTGTAATGTACAGCGCTGAGTGAACTATTGGCGCTTTATAAATACTGTATAATAATAATAATAATAATAATACAGTGAAGGAAATGTGTATTTGCTCCCCTGCTGATGTTGAATGTTCGCCCCTCACACAGAAATGATCGGTCTAACAATGGAATGTTCGCCCCTCACACAGAAATGATCGGTCTAACAATGGAATGTTCGCCCCTCACACAGAAATGATCGGTCTAACAATGGAATGTTCGGTGTAACACTGAGAGACAGAATACAACAACAAATTCAGCAGAAAATGCGTCTAACAAATGACTGATCTGCATGTTCATGAGGGAAAGAAGGATTTGATCCCCTATCATTCAGCAGGATTTCTGGCTCCCAGGTGTCTTTCATACAGGTAACAAGCTGAGATTAGAAGCAGTCTCTTAAAGGGAGTGCTGCTAATCTCATTTTGTTACTTGTATAAAAGACACCTGTCCACAGGAGCCATCAAACCATCAGATTCCAAACTCTCCACCATGGCAAAGACCAAAGAGCTGTCCAAGGATGTCAGGGACAAGATGGTAGACCTACACAAGGCTGGACTGGGCTACCAAACTATGGCCAAGCAGCTTGGTGAGAAGGTGACAACAGTTGGTGCAATCATTCACAAATGGAAGAAACAAAAAACAAGTGTCAGTCTCCCTAGGTCTGGTGCACCATGCAAGATCTCACCTCGTGGAGTGTCAATGATCATGAGAACAGTGAGGAATCATCCCAGAACTACATGTGAGGATCTTGTCAATGATCTCCAGGCAGCTGGGACCACAGTCACCAAGAGAACAATTGGTAACACACTACGCCGACAAGGACTGAAATCCTGCAGTGCCCCCGCACGGTCCCTCTGCTCAATAGAGCACATGTCCAGGCCCGTCTGAAGTCTGCCACTGAACATCTGAATGATGCAGAGGAGGACTGGTGGAATGTGTTGTGGTCAGATGAGACCAAAATCCAGCTCTTTGGCATCAACTCAACTCGCCGTGTTTGGAGGAGGAGGAATTCTGCCTATGACCCCAAGAACACCATCCCAACTGTGAAACATGGTGGTGGAAATATTATGCTTTGGGGGTGTTTTTCTGCAAAGGGGACAGGACAAATGCACCGCATCAAAGGGACGATGGATGGGGCAATGTACCCTCAAATCTTGGGTGAGAACCTTCTTCCCTCAGCCAGGGCATTGAAAATGGGTGGTGGATGGGTGTTCCAGCATGACAATGACCCAAAACACACGGCCAAGGCAACAAAGCGGCTCAAGAAGAAGCACATTAAGGTCCTGGAGTGGCCTAGCCAGTCTCCAGACCTTCATCTGATTGAAAATCTGTGGAGGGAGCTGAAAGTTCGAGTTGACAAACGTCAGCCACCAAACCTTAATGACTTAGAGAGGATCTGCCAAGAGGAGTGGGCCAAAATCTCTCCTGAGATGTGTGCGAACCTGGGGGCCAACTCCAGGAAATGTCTGACCTCTGTGATTGCCAACAAGGGATTTGCCACCAAGTACTAAGTCATGTTTTGTGAAGGGGATCAAATCCTTCTTTCCCTCATGAACATTCAGATCCGTCATCATTTGTTAGACGCATTTCTGCTGAATTTGTTGTTGTATTCTGTCTCTCAGTGTTACACCGAACATTCCATTGTTAGACCGATCATTTCTGTGTGAGGGGCGAACATTCCATTGTTAGACCGATCATTTCTGTGTGAGGGGCGAACATTCAGCATCAGCAGGGGAGCAAATACGCATTTCCTTCACTGTATAGGACACAGACACCAATGGATACATTTATTTATTTTCCTTTTATTACCGGGACGTCTATAACGCCATCAGATTACGCCGCGCTTTACTTACATTGTACATTCAATACACAATAGGCGCCTATAGATAGAATAACGGACTGTAGACGTGATGTAATGAAAAAGTAGTACACACCAGGCAGGGCCGTCTTTAACGCGGGGCACAAGGGGCAGCGGCCCCGGGCCCAGTCGTTGTTGTGGGGCCCCAAAGCAGCTGAGCTGCCCCTTGATCCTGCACTGCATGCAGAGAGTTGATGAGTAGATTTGGCTCAGGAGGGGAGGACAAATGTTAGGAGCGCCGGTGATTGGTTGGGTGTTGTGTCTGCAGCCTGTGCGGTGATTGGTTGGGTGTTGTGTCTGCAGCCTGTGCGGTGATTGGTTGGGTGTTGTGTCTGCAGCCTGTGCGGTGATTGGTTGGGTGTTGCGTCTGCAGCTTATACGGTGATTGGTTGGGTGTTGCAACAGTTGTATCTGCAGCCTGTACGATGATTGGTTGGGTGTTGCAACAGCTGTATCTGCAGCCTGTGCGGTGATTGGCCAGCTTGGTAAGGTAAACCTTATCTGGGGTTCACCTTACCTTGTCAGAGAAGCCGCAGACTATCGGCCCTCTGAAGGAAGGTTCTGCGGGGTGTGATTTGTGCTCACCTGACATCCTCTGGACACTATCAAGGTGAGACTGTTGGGATGGGGGAAACAAAGAGGTCTGAGGAGGGAGGGGGTCCTGTAAAATGATGGGGGTAGTATGGGGGAGGGGTCCTGTGTAATGATGGAGGAAGGGGTTCCTGTGTAATGAGGGGGGTAGTATGGGGGAGGGGTCCTCTGTAATGATGGGGGTAGTATGGGGGATCTTTCTATCACTAGAGGGATCACCAGCAGAAGGAAGGAGGTCCTGATCCCTATATATAGATCTTTATATCACTGGAGGGGTCACCGGCAGGAGGAAGGAGGTCCCGATTCCTCTATATAGATCCTATCACTAGAGGGGTCATCAGCAGGAGGAAGGAGGTCCTGATTCCTCTATATAGATCTTTATATCACTAGAGGGGTCACCGGCAGGAGGAAGGAGATCCTGATTCCTCTATATAGATCTTTATATCACTAGAGGGGATCACCAGCGGGAGGAAGGAGGTCCCGATTCCTCTATATAGATCTTTATATCACTAGAGGGGTCACCGGCAGGAGGAGAAGGAGGTCCTGATTCCTCTATATAGGTCTTTATATCGCTAGAGGGGTCACCGGCAAGAGGAAGGAGGTCCCGATTCCTCTATATAGATCTTTATATCACTGGAGGGGTCACCGGCAGGAGGAAGGAGGTCCTGATTCCTCTATATAGGTCTTTATATCACTAGAGGGGTCACCGGCAGGAGGAAGGAGGTCCTGATTCCTCTATATAGGTCTTTATATCACTAGAGGGGTCACCGGCAGGAGGAAGGAGGTCCAGATCTCTCTATAATGGTCTTTAGTTGGACCTCCTTTAGAATACTGTGTCCAGTTCTAGAGATCTCACCTACATAAAGATATTGATAAGATACAATGGATCCAGAGATGGCACCATAAATGATGAAAGGTCTGAGGGATAAAACATATCGGAAGAGACTACGGAGACTTAATGTGTACAGTCTGGAGGAAAGAAGGGGAAGGATGGACATGACTGAAACCTTTAAATACATGAAGGGGGCGAACAATGCTTAGGAGGTCGGGATTTTCAGTATGAAGACAAGATGAAGAACACGGAGGACATGGCCTCCAACCAGCAGCCAGCTGAAAACTAACCTTGGAAAGTATTATTCTACTGAAAGAGTAGTTGATGCTTGGAAAAGACTTCCAGCAGAGGAACGGGATCAGTCAACAATAACTGGATTTGAACATGCTTGGGACAAACATAGATCTATATTAGACAAAATAGTTAGAAACCAAAAATAATAATAAAAAAAAAAAAAAAAAACAAAAAGATGCATGAATATAACAAAAATGGGGCAGCCTTGATGGACCTGATGGACCCCTTGTTTTTTCTGCCTTCGCTTCCATGCTTTGCTTCCTATAGATACATAACATGCTAGAGTCATATGTCGCCCTAAAGTGGAGGCATTGCCCCCGTCTCCAGTCACAGCAGCATCATGGGAACATACTTGAACATACGAGGGATAATTATTCAGATGACACGGACAGGCTGGACGTGTCTCTGGGGGTCATTCAGGGTGACGGTCATAACCTCTCAGCCTGGCCATGGGAGATCTATTGATCAATAGACAATGAAGATTCCTCCACACACATTGTGTCAGCCCCATTACTGGGCAATGGGCTCGTTGTCTGCGGGTGAATCGATGGACTGGAGGACACAATGAGCGGAGAATGGCGTGACCTCTGAGTGTCACACAGAATGAGGACACGGGCAGTCGGGAGGTCAGAGCCGGGCTCCTCTCCACCGCCACTAATCCCTTTATGGTAAGATCTTTAAGGTGGAGATGTAATCGTTCCCGGGGCAGGTTGTATAACTTGGAATTGTGTAACCAGGAAAGTCGCTACGTGCCGAGTGTAACGGACGCCGTTCCATGGATAATTTGATAAGCCGCGGAGCTCTGCACCTGACACACAAACATCCGGTCGGCCTCCTTATTATCGGGCCAAGCTGTCCACAGATTCAGCAAAATGCAATGAAAGTAACAATCTGTGAAAGAAAGAAGTGGCTCCTGTCCTTCAGTCTTGTACCGGCTCCTCCCCTTCAGTCTTGCACAGGTGTACCAGCTCCTCCCCTTCAGTCTTGCACAGGTGTACTAGCTCCTCCCCTTCAGTCTTGCACAGGTGTACCGGCTCCTCCCCTTCACTCTTGCACAGGTGTACAGACTCCTCCCCTTCAGTCTTGCACAGGTGTACCAGCTCCTCCCCTTCAGTCTTGCACAGGTGTACCGTCTCCTCCCCTTCAGATTTGCACAGGTGTACTGGCTCCTCCCCTTCAGTCTTGCACAGGTGTACCGGCTCCTCCCCTTCAGTCTTGCACAGGTGTACTGGCTCCTCTCCTCCAGTCTTGCACAGTTGTACCGTATCCTCCCCTTCAGTCTTACACAGTGTACCCGGCTCCTCTCCCTTCAGTCTTGCACAGTTGTACCGGCTCCTCCCCTCCAGTCTTGCACAGGTGTACCACCTCCTCCACTTTAGTCTTGCACAGGTGTATCGGCTCCTCCCCTTCAGTCTTGCACAATTGTACCGGCTCCTCCCCTCCAGTCTTGCACAGGTGTACCGGCTCCTCCCCCTTTAGTCTTGCACAGGTGTACCAGCTCCTTCCCTTCAATATTGCACAGGCATAGCGGCTTCTCCCCTTCAGTCTCGCACAGTTGTACTGGCTCCTCCCCTTCAGTCTTGCACGGGTGTACTGGCTCCTCCCCTTCAGTCTTGCACAGGTGTACTGGCTCCTCCCCTTCAGTCTTGCACAGGTATACCGGCTCCTGCCCTTCAATATTGCACAGGAGTAGCGGCTCCTCCTCTTCGGCCTTGTATCGATGTACCGGCTCCTCCCCTTCAGTCTTGCACAGGTGTACCAGCTCCTCCCCTTCAGTCTTGCACAGGTGTACCGGCTCCTCCCCTTCAGTCTTGCACAGGTGTACCATCCCAACCACAGCACCACCTGCCTGGAGTTTGCATGTTCTCCCTGTGCCTGTGTGGGTTTCCTCTGGGTACTCCGGTTTCCTCCCACACTCCAAAGACATGCTGGTAGGTTAATTGGTTCCTGTCTAAATTGTCCCTAGTATGTGTATGTATGAATGTGATTTAGGGACCTTAGATTGTATGCTCCTCAGGGGCGGGGACTGATGTGAATGTACAATATATATGTAAAGCGCTGCGTAAATTGATGGCACTATATAAGTACCTGAAATAAATAAAATAAATAAAATACTGGCTCCTCCCCTTCAGTCTTGCACAGGTGTACCGACTCCTCCCCTTCAGTCTTGCACAGGTGTACCGGCTCCTCCCCTTCAGTCTTGCACAGGCCGACTTCCCCTTCAGTCTTGCACAGGTGTACCGGCTCCTCCCCTTCAGTCTTGCACAGGTGTACTGGCTCCTCCCCTTCAGTCTTGCACAGGTGTACTGGCTCCTCCCCTTCAGTCTTGCACAGATGTACCGGCTCCTCCCCTTCAGTCTTGCACAGGTGCTCCTCCCCTTCAGTCTTGCACAGGTGTACTGGCTCCTCCCCTTCACTCTTGCACAGTTAACGGCTCCTCCCCTTCAGTCTTGCACAGGTGTACTGGCTCCTCCCCTTCAGTCTTGCACAGTTGTATTGGTTCCTCCAGTTCAGTCTTGCACAGGTGTACTGGCTCCTCCCCTTCAGTCTTGCACAGATGTACCGGCTCCTCCCCTCAGTCTTGCACAGGTGTACTGGCTCCTCCCCTTCAGTCTTGCACAGATACCGGCTCCTCCCCTTCAGTCTTGCATAGATGTACCGGCTCCTCCCCTGGACTGGACGGCTTCCTCTGATGTCACTGCACACTGGGAGCGTTTCACAATGTGCATTAGAAGCTGCAGCCAATCAGATAGAGCTCCCCTCATTTCCTGGCTGGAGGATGTCCATCATTATCAACCCCCTCCTCCCTAGCCTGACTGTCCCTGGCCCCACCCCTTTCAGATCTTTTAATAATGGAGGCTCAGCATCATGTGGGTATTCAGTATGCAAATGCAGCCTGCCTAGAAACACCCATTCCTCCAGACTGACACCCACCCATCAAGGCACTGGGATATTTGCATAACTCCTCCCACTGCTGGCATCAGGGTTGACAGTTCTTGATAGGAGTACTGCGGCAGGGTGCTGTGATGTTATCAGAAAGCTATGTACAGCCCCTCCCACCAACCATGATCTGTCTGCATTGCATAGAGAAGCACAGAAACCCAGTGATGTCATAAAATAAGGTATATCATTATTTATGGATCTTCTAATATTTTTTACATTATGTATCCTTATTAGATTGTAAGTTCTAATGAGCCGGGCCCTCTGTTTTCCTCTTGTAGCAAATTGTATTGTAACTGGAATGTCTGCCTTCATTTTGTACAGCGCTGCGCAGACTGTTGGTACTATATAAATCCTGTATAATAATAATTATATTATTACCAATATTTTTATTTTACTGTCTCCTTTTATTATTTGTTTTATATATTATTTATCTTTACATTTTTTTTATTATGTATTTTTTTGTATTATTATTATTAATTAATAATAATAATAATAATAATATTACCAATAATAAAAGGAGACATAGTAAAATAATAATATTGGTAACAGGGGCGGACTGACAACTCATGGGGCCCCCGGGCAATAGGGGATCATGGGGCCCCTGTGTCCTTGCCCAAACTCAAAAAAGCCTATGAAAAAGGTAGCAGGGGCATCTCATGGGGCCCCCTACTGACCCCGGGCCCTCGGCCAGTGCTCGAGTTTTCAAGGTTTCTTGGATTTGAAGTGATGAATGGGACAATTTTCAGCGCTTGAAGACCTAATAATAGTGTGGACTTGTGGTGGACTATTTTGAATTGATTTAGGTTATTTTGTATTTAGGGGGGAGTGGGACTAAGTAGTTTGAAGAAAAGGTTTTCTATATATTTGTACTTTCAAGGGTGAAAGGTTTACTTTTCTTTGGGGATATTTAGAGAATTTGTTTTATGATACTAGTTTTCAAATAGTCAGTCCGCCCCTGATTGGTAATAATATTAATAATGATACACAATATACAAAAAAATACATAGTAAAAAAAATTAAAAGATAAATAATATATAAAACAAATAATAAAATAAAAAAATATTTGTTTTACATATTATCTTTTATTTTTTGTATTACGTATTTTTTTGTATATTGTGTATTATTATTATTATTATCAATATTATTATTTTACTATGTCTCCTTTTTATTATTCATGTATCTTTACAGTTTTTTTTTTATTAGTATCTTTATTAGTATTATTTATTTTTTATTATGTATCTTTATTAGTATTATTTATTTTTTTTTTATGTATCTTTTTTAGTATTATTTATTTTTTATTATGTATCTTTTGGTATTAAGTATTTATCATTTGTGTATCTTTTACATTTTTTTATGTAGTGTATCGGAAATATTATTATTATTATTATTATTAATTAGTAACTTTTGTAAATTATTATTATTATTTTTATGTATCTTTTTGCACCTTGAATCCTCCCAGCATCGGTGAGGAGAGTACTGGGATCTGACCTCTGGTGCGCTGGCTCTTTTCCTGGTTTCAGTTGATGTCGGTATTCTGAGTGGGAAGTTTTTATTTCCTGTTCTGTCAATAAACAGAAAAAGGAGGACAATCTCTCCAACAAGGACACTTTGTAGTGAAGTGGGGGAGGGTTAGGACCTCTGACAGAATTGATTCCCATCTGTGTCCCCTTATGGAGATTTCTGGTGACACAGGAAGTCATGGAAAGCAGGAACACAAAGCCTGACAGAGGTTCTATCCCTTCCCTCCTCTGTCTGGAGTCCTAGAAATGGGCCCCTCCATTCTGTCATGTACTGTTTTGCCTGATTTTACCTCCTTTAGGACATTCCACGACACCAAGTGCACCGACCTTCCAGCAGGAAGTAGATACCGCAATCAGCACACCTTATGGATGAACCATCCTTTAAAATCGGTGGAGTCAGAAGAAGAATGCAATACCCCCGTTAGTGGGGGTAGAAATAGTCAGCACAGGACGGGGGATGGGGCAGTAGGAAGAGGACCTGTCATTGCATCATTCCCAGTCTGGTGTGCCAGGACATTCCCGGTAATCACCGGAGATTGTGGCCAATGGACGGCGGGATCGATCCTGAAATCCTCCACAGGAGACAGGAGGACCACTTTCCTTCCAATAAATGAGATCATCGTCTGGTTAACCCTACGACTGCCGAGCCAGACATGAAATACTCAGAGACCAAAATATCATCAGTTATCACAAGAAGATGGGGAGACCGAGCAACAGGCTGAGCAATGCATGTCCCTCTACCAGACCTACTGCATGTGCACAGTCACATGACTCACTGATCACATGACATAGGACCGGTATTCACTACACTGACTGCCACTGATCACATGCCATAGAAGGACCAGTATTCTCACTGACTGTCAAACAAATCAGATTTTTTTTTATGAGGAGGTGAGCAAGACCTTGGACAGAGGGGTGGTGGTGGACGTGGTATACTTGGACAGAGGGGGGGGGGCGGTGGCCGTGGTATACTTGGACAGAGGGGTGGCGGTGGACACGGTATACTGATACGAGGCATGGAGGAGATCAGCTATGAGGAAAAGAACTTAAT
>CATNWA010005015.1:0-14461 GCA_951230385.1 Staurois parvus | reverse complement strand
ACAGGAAAAAAAAGGGAGACGAGAAGTTGAGGCCCGGGAGAACCAAAATTGGGGCAAAATTTAACAATCTAAAGGTTACAAGCCCCTCTCCAGAGAACTGATTTCCCTTTTTAACAGTGCGCAACTTATCAAAAAATTTTGCCCCCATGACTGTAGTAATCCCCCTGGTCGTGGAGGATGAGGAAAATTGATGAAAGATTGAAAACGCAGAATAGCCCGGTGGGGGATAAGCACCCCCAAAAACATTTTCCCAAAAGCATTCAAAGCTGTCCTGCAGGTCAGGGGGCTCAGTGTAGCGCGAATTCCTTGACATTTAAAGAAATGAAAGTTTTGGGGGCAGGGGGCCCCAGGAGGACCCATGCTGAACGAGACATAAAAAAAAAAGACTCAGTTTCCCAAAATGTCTTGAGAAAGCCAAAAGCCTTCGGGGGAAACTTTCTTGTGGACAGATGAGACCAAGTTGAGCTTTTCGGAAAGACACTTTTCTATGTTTACAAAAAAAGGAAATGAGGCCTACAAAGAACAAAAAAAAGATACGGTAAAAAAGGGGGGTTAAATGATTTTTTGGGGGTTGTTTTGCGCCCTGGACTGGGTGCCTTGTTGTGTGAAAGGCTCTGAAATCTGAGGATTCCCAAAAGGGTTTTTTGGGTCGCATGTAGGGCCCAGGCCCGAAGCGGGGTTTGGTAAAAGATCTGGGTTTCCGCGGACAATGACCCAAAATACGTAAAAAACACTCAGAAAGGATGGGCAAGAAGCGTGGAGAGTTCTGAAGTGGCCAGCAATGACCCCGTTTAAAACCCCATTAAAAACCCCTGTGGAGAGATCTTAAAATTGCTTTTGGGAAAAAGGTTTGTCCTTCCCAATAAGAGGAGACCTGGAGCTTTTTGCAAAGGATAGAGTGGGTCAAAAAATCCGGGTGAGAGGTGTCAGACGCTTATTGATGGGTTTATAGGAAGCCGACGGATTTTTCAGTTAAGTTTTCCAATAAGGGTGTGCAACCAAATATTAAGTTTTAAGGGTTTGGTGCAATAGCTTTTTGTCCAGCCCATTTTTTGGGGTTTTTTGTGGTGACATTATGTCATATAAATTTCAATTAATATATTAAATCTTTTTTATTATAATATTATAATTAAGTATTATTTGCTTTTCTGCTTCTGTTTTTATATTATGTATTCCCACATAACATACAAAGGGTAATTAAAACATGTGTGTACTATGCAAAAAACATGTGTTAATGCTAATACCTTTTTTGTGTGAAAATACTTGATTTTTCAGGAAAACAATATCAAGTGTGTCCAACTATTTCGGCCATGACTGTATATACATATTCCACCACAACACACACCACCAATCATATATATATATATATATTACACACACACACACATATATGTAATATATATACACAACACACAACATAAATATATATATAAACCACACATTACATACACACACACACCACACACACACATATACATATACATACACACACACACACACACACACATATATACACATATATATATATATATATATATACTGCACTTGTGCGCAGTCATGTTGGAAGGTGTCACCTTCAAACGGTTTCCACAAAGTTGGGAGCATGAAATTGTCTTGGTATGCTGACGCTTTAAGAGTTCCCTTGACAAGGAACTAAGGGGCCAAGCCCCACCCCTGAAAAAAAACAAAAACAAAAAACGCACACCATTAATCTCATCCTTCTACCAAACTTTTACACTTGACACGATGCAGTCAGGCAAGTACCATTCTCCTGGCAATCCCAAACCAGACAAGTCCATTGGATTGCCAGACAGATAGAAGTGTGATTCATCACTCCAGAGAACAATTCTCCACTGATCTAGAGTCCAGTGGTGGCGTGCTTTACACCACTGCATCTGACGCTTTGCATTGCACTTGTTTTTGTGCCAATCTGAAGGCCACAAGAAGTTTGTAGGTCTTTAGCTATTGACTCTGCAGACAGTTGGCAACTACTGCGCACTGTTTGTGTTTCGGCATGTGCTAACCCCACTCTGTCATTTTACGTGGTCTACCACTACGTGGCTTAACTGCTGTTCCCAGTTGATTCCACTTTTGTTATACCACTAACAGTTGACCGTGGAATATTTAGTAGCAAGGAAATTTCAGGGATGGACTTATTGTACAGATGGTAACCCATCTTCGTAGCATGCTTGAATTCACTGAGTTCCTGAGAGCGACCCAATCTTTCACAAAATGTTTGTAGAATCGTAGTCTGTATTCCTAGGTGCTTTATTTTATACACCTGGGGCCACATTAGTGACAATCCATGATTTGGAGGGGTGTCCCCAATACTTTTAGCAATATAGTGTATGTTAGGATTTCATCCATGTAGAGTATGTTGTTCTTTATTGGGAGGTGATGCAGAGTGATTTTTCCCGCACCTACTAGCTAGAGGGGCATCAACGCCACCACATACCCGACTTCCAGAATGGCGAGTATAGACAGTGTGTGCAGACACACTGAGGAGGCTGGTCACATCCACACACAGCGGTTATATATACAAAAGCGCATATTGTTTTTTAACCATGTGAGTGCATATTATGGGCACACAATAAATCTTTTTTAAAAAAAACGATAAGGCACCATATATATGTTTTTTTCTTTCCCACTGCTCTAAGGAGGAGAAATAGGGAGATGGATCGAGCAGTGTAAGGAGGGAGAGTTCAACATTCCTGCACAAGGTCACTAGCGGCAGTGAATCTAGGAAGCACACAGGAGATCCGTCAGCTCATTCCATCCCAGAGGATTACATCACATCTCCATCCAGAAAACCATGTCAGCCTATCAAAGGCTGAACAAAATCCATAAATATAAACATAAATCCAGCCACCATAAACAGTGATAATCCAGTATCAACTTAATGTCAATCTTGAAACAAACACCCATGTGCGAATCCGACACCAGATGAAATGAATTCACTCTGCAGAGCTATATGCTGATTAAATTATAAACCAGAATGATAGCATTTTGCTCTGGGAGCGATGATCTGCAGGATATCCCAGTAGAGGAACAGCAACCGATAGTAATCCAATCAGCACATATGGAACAGCTAAGCAGAAAAACGGTCTTCCAATAACATGGGCAAAGCTCGAGGAATCAGAAGAGATATGATGGTGCAGTACGTTTAAAACCAGTAAACTTTAATTGGTAAAGTATACCACTCACAAGGAAGGTGTCTAGCCGACACCAGCAATGACAGCCTCTATAATAATACATCCACATGGGAAAAAAACCAGGGGAGGAACCTCCTGCACCACGATCTCACAGACGACAGCTGGGAGGACCGCCCCGACGTCACGTCCACTAGGCCACGCACAACGCGTTTCGTCACTTGCCGTCTTCAAAGGGTCTCCACCCCTTGAAGACGTCACGTGACGAAATGCGTTGGTCTTATATTTGTTACATTCAGCCTATTAAAGGCTCCTAGGAAGGTGAGCGCATATAAAAGAGTCATCATCCAAGCAAATATCAAAATACAAATTTTGTTCAACAGCAAGCAAAAAACATTTTTGGACTTATTATATTTTTGTTTTTGGACATTATTTCTATTGATTATGATTTTTATTATAATGATTTCATAATTCATATTCACATTTTTATTTATTTTATTGCTATCATACAGTATTGAATATACATTGACATAAGGTATAATATTTAATATATCATTGGTCTTGAATAATACCAACATATATAGCCAAAGTAATAAATAGATATCCATTTATCCATAGGGCGCGGCACCCATTGGTAATTGTAGTACTGAACCACACATGTATACGAGAATGTGATTGGGAGCCTGCGAACATTTCCAAAATTATAATTAACATTCCTGTGGCTCACAAGTAACTTTATAGTATTTCTCTAGTAGGTCACTCATTGCATGTCTGAAATAGTGCTAGAATCAGATAGACACTGGCATTAAAAACAGGGTCCTGTTGGGTGCAAATGTGACATCACTTTGAGCAGCTCAAGTTAGGCTTTGGGTAGAGCAAATGTTTGCCTGTGCTTTTTTGGCAGTTCCTTTTAAACTGTGGTGTGATTTAACACCTAGTCATCCACCTGAGATTAAGCTGTGAATGTTGGAATTTAGTGTTAAGTTTGAAAAGTGAATAAATTTAAAACACATTCCCAGTTTCCTTACAGTTTTAACATATAAACAAAAACTATTCAGCATACACATAATTACTATAAAAGCAATTTAAAAATTATGGCTCATACATGCTTGCTGTGGAGTGACAGTAACAGTTCAATAAAACAGGATGACCCCCTTTTACCTGTCCAGGTCTTTGGTCCCTTTATAGGAATGGACTTTAGCCTTGGACCTGTATAGAACTCCTGCAAATGACACATGTTCCACCAGGTGCCCAGACAAGGGCCAACGCAGTACCCAGTGCCTGAAGCAACAGTAATCCCCATGGTAAGGGGGTCTATGTAAATTTCCCAAGATCTTGCAAGGTTGCACCAATCTGAATGCACTACTTCTACAGTTTTATCAGAAGATTGTGAATTGTGGATTGAAGAGTAAGAATTCAAAGTCAAATAATAAACTAGTTAAGCTAAGAGTTATTTCTTGGTAACAGAGAAGCTTTCCAACACCTTAGGACACTAGCGAAAAATCAAGGCTCGGGGAAGGTTATAGGGGGGACACCCGGGGGGGGGGGGGGGTCACGTACCCGATAGGTGACTGAAATGACGAGGATGGCCTCACTTGTGTCACTAGCCCTGACCCCACTGGAAGTGGAACAGAGGGTGTCTAGGGACCAGGGGGACAAGAGCACCAGTAGAGGTTTGCAGCTCTTGCAGGTGGTGACCTTGGTAGACTGATGAACCTCCGATTCAGGCACAGTAGTAATATGCAGAGCCGGTATGGTAGATTCCCAGGTGTGCACCAGAGTAAGGCAGGAAGCTGGGATGGGAGACAGGAGCAGTGTCAATGGAATAGGCAGGGTCATTAACTGGCGGATAGCGAGGTACCAAATCATAAGCAAGCCAAAGTCAGGAGCAGAGCCGAAGTCAGGACCAGTATCAAGCAGGAGAGTAATCAGTCAGGTCAGGAACAAGCCGGGTCAGCAACAAGGAAATCATACAGGAACGAGCAGGAAACTGGGAACAGCTGAAGACCAGTCAGCACTCAGCACAGGCAGAGGCACCTTTTAAATAGTACGTCTGGTGCCAATCTTCACCGTGCGTGTGCATGTGCATGTTCACGCATTTCTGTGCACATGCGCACGTCTATTCGCCAGCCTTCTCACGGGAATTCCCTTACAGGGGAGTGTTGTTAAATACTTTGCCAGTGTCCAAGCACCTGAAAGTACCAGCTTATAACTCCTGGTTAATGAATATCAAGCCTGTATCTTTTACAAATTTTAATTCCATTTTATTCTCCAGGTTTTTTGCTTTTAGAATGTATAGGTTTGGGGGGTTTAAGAAATCTTCAAAATGTTTTAAAGGTGTTCCAAAAACACAGAAAGGATCTAGCAGCAAAAGTATTCATGTTTGTTGGAAAGTCCAAAAGCATTCCAACAGAAAGCTGGGTAACAGCAATGAAAAGGCTAATAGACAACAAATCAATAGGTTAACAGGCGTGATTCCTAGAACCCCAATTACCATATGACCAAAGTCAAGATCAGCTGAGGCCTGAACATCCACCTGGTAAAACAAAGTGTGAACAGACCAGTTGACAGCCATGCAAATGTGTAAAAAAAAAAAAAAAAAAATGAGTGCACTTTGACACATGAATGAGGAGTTGTCAAATCCACTTGGCGATATCGACACGTAAAACAGATTTTTGAAAAGGCAGCTGTACCCGAGTGATAGACTTGGAGTTGTGTACAGCCAGGTAGTAGGCCGAAGTTTAATCCATGTATGGCAGGCTTAGGGAAGTTCACCTTCTAATTTTCATCACTTGGGATGTACATGGAAGACAGGGCTGAATGTGACATTCTCAACATGCTTAAGCCACATTCCGATCCACTTCTATTTGAGCTGCAAGACTTTTGGATCTTCCCTAATGGTTGATGTTTGTGTCTGCCGTGGTGGTGTTCAACTGAAAGCTGGTTGGAAAACCTCACAACAATCCAGCATTGAAGGGATAACCAAAATTGCCCTGAGCTCCAGAATATTGATTGGAAGACAAATTTCCTCCAGCAACTGAATTCCCTTTACAAAGCGGGTTTCTATAACGCCTCTTCCCAGGCCTGACAAACAGGCATCAATTGTAAGAACCTTGCAGACCAGTGGGAGGAAGAACCACTATACCAGGACAATCCTGATTATGCTTGTCAGGTTTATGGGATGGTGCAGAGACAGCACCTTCTTGTCCCATGCAGCCAGAATGCTAAGTAGCAATGGTCTGGGCATATGGAACTGTATAAACAAAGGCTATCATTAAGCACAGAACCCTCATGCCAAAGATGATGGTTGCTTGGCTCCTGAATGGACAATTACAGTACAGTATATAGAAGCCCAAATAGAAATGATCTGCTGCTCAAACCATGTCATACAGACCTGACAGTGGTGTTTTTTTGTTTGTTTGTTTGTTTGTTTTGCACACATTCCTGGTGGCTGCAGCCTCTGGGAGAGTGTATAATGCTGACAAGACAACTTCCGGCTGTCAGATGGAAGCAGTCTGCAATGCTCTAATTGGTACTGTGTCAGGATGCCAGGGACATGCAAATTGGCATCCTTGATGTCTACAGAGGCCAGAAGAAGGTCTCTCAGATGGAAGAAAGCAACAGCTAACCTGGCAGATTCCATGTGGAAATTTTGCATGCAGAGGAAGGTGTTAAGAACTTTTGGATCTAGGTCTGTGTGATGCCCTCCTTACCCTAGGAGAATGATGAACAAGTTTTGAGTAGAAACCATAGAACCTCTCCTTTTCTAGGACAATGGCTGTGAGCCATTGAAAGAACAGCTGGCAAAGAGCAAGAAGGTCTACAATGTTTGCAGGGAGGACGGCAAGTTTGATAGCCTTAAGTAGGGTGGAGGCAGAGAAATTTTAGCTTGCAGCCTTTGGACACAATGTTCTTGACTCAACTTTTCAAAATGTCTTGGGCCCAGATGGCCACAAAAGACCAACAGAGCTGACAACATTCTGAAAAGTGAGTGTGACCCTCATCGTGCTGAGGACTTGACTGTGGATTTGAAGAACTGGGGGGGTTGGTCAAAAAGGCATTCCCCATCCAAGGGAATATGTAAGAGGTATTACTTGCACGGCCAACACTGGAGCCAAAGGGTATGTGTACCAAAAGGAGGCTCATTCTGGATACTTTTATATGTTGTTTAATATCAGCTAGCCCATCAATGCAAGGCATGAGATCCAGACACATGGATATGTTCACAACAGTAGGTTTCAGGGCAGCACTTGCAAGTTAGAATAAGGCATTAGAAAGGGCATATAGCCTTTTAGTTGCTGGCTTCAAAAACTCAGGAAATGTCCTCAATAGGAACGTTTAGAAAACCAAAGACTTTAGCAGGATTAATACAATTTACTGTACAAGACTGGCTGCAATGGGGGATGGATTAGAAAAATCAGGCTGGGGGTGCTTTTGTTTACATACAACCCAGACTGGTAACTTTAAGCATACCTGACAGAGATTGCTCTAAGACCAGGCATATATAGACTGCTTCAATAAGGATGGAGATTGTAACTTTAAGTGTTGCTTGATTTCTGAAGATGGAGACCGCGACAGCGCGGTTTTTAGATTGGCTAGTCCTTCAAAATGGTGCAAATAAAATATTTACAGAAAAAGATGTAGCATATATATATATATATATATATATATATATGTATATACACATACATACATATATATACACATATACATACACATATACATACACACACATACATACAGAGAGCAATACCAGAACAGAGAGATAACAGAAAGAAGTTGAGAGGTAGAATACTTGCCATCACGTCAGCCTTGGTTTAAGCAGATCAAGGTCCTGAACAAAAGGGTACCGTTCTTCCAAGTTGGTCCCTGATGTTAAAAAAGGGAGAATTCTTCATCTTATCTCTCTCAGGCCTGACAGCCTATTTTCTAGTCCATCAGCAGGGTGTCTCCTTAAAGCAGAGAACCAATCTCCTCATTTGGGGAGGGTGTTTAGGCGGGGAACTCAGGCTATAACCAAATCCCTCCCAGTTTATATCATGGTCAATAACCTTCCATAGGTGCATGCAGCAGCCTATCTACTGGTAGGATAATATGCAGAATGATATTCTGAATGTCCAGACATCACATGACATATCTGGCTGGGACGGTTAAGGAGATATCGCTTCTGCTCTCGGGTAGACGTAATCTAGGGGCGTAAGGTATCAGGTGACTTATATTAAAATGACCTCTCTGAATATGTGTCTTGTTTTATTGTATGTATTACCTACGAGAAATTACGAAATTGTATGAAAAAGTGTTTTCACATGGGATATAGGTTTTACTGCTATCCCGGAATGCTTTTGAAGTCCAGTGACTGACGGGTTTATAGTTTTACGATCAGTTTCAAAGCAAGAGTGGGACAGACACCCTGGCATCAACTAATTGGGTTTACAACCATCAAGGGTAACCAGCTGTGCCCTGTGCACTCCTGAAATCAGCCACACCAGACCACATGTCACTCAACAGAAAGGGAGGGGGGAGCTGATTTGGAGTGAGGATGACCCAAGATGGAGGATCGTTGGCAAAATGGATGTTCACATCCATATTTGTACGTACCCCTCTTAGGTGTTTGCATGGGAGGGAACTGCAATTTCCCTCCTGACGCAACCGACACCTGCAGCTGGATTGCCTGATCAGGACACAGATCCGTTAAGCCCAGATGTTAAGCTTGGGGTGATCTGGTACAACTGCGCTGCTGGAGAACCCAGTTCCTTCTGAGAAGGGTGCTGTTCTCCCACAGTTGTGCCAACAAAGTGAGTTGGGAAGGGTGAGCGCCAGGCTGCCGTGACTACCCGGCTCTCGCGGCAACTGCCGTGGGGCCCACCTGATCACAAAATACTGCCGTTCGGGGGGGTCATCTGCTAACATACTAAGATGTAGCTTCTTGTCGAGGTAGAGAAGGAGATTTCTCTCTCCAGTCTCATTCCTCCGGCCCAGGACTACCTCTGACCCGAAGGTACCCCTACCTGTGTGCACCAGAACCAGACAGGTGAATTCTGGAACTCGCCTCCCAGGTGTGCCTACAGGTACCTTTGTCCAGGTTGAACAGTCCTCTTTACATGCTAGCATCAAGGACACCATTTCCATTAGTTTTTTGTCTGCTAGGTCAGTCACAGGTTCAGCTGAGCCATGATAGTTGCACACAAGCATCTTACCGTAACCAGCTGCACCCAAAACTGACCTGCTTTTTGGCCTGTGGAGTAGGCCAGGCCGTAATTGCCTCAGTCTCCCCATTCCCAGATGTCTGGGGGTCTCTTCCTACCGGTGGTTCCCAGTGCTGAACCACTGACATACCCCTCTGACAGTTAGCATTTTTGACTGTCAGACTAGGCACGGGCAGTTTGTTCCTGACTAGTGGTCCAAGTTGCTCTTCCCAGACAGGGCCGAACACTAAACTGGGCAACTGCCCACAGTTCCACTGCACATTGTAGGTCATTCCTGACCCCTGGGGAGGTGGTTGGTGCGTTCTCAACCCCAACTAGCTTCCCCGTAAATTCAGGCAAGCCACATGGGGTGAAGGCTGACTTGTCCTGAGCCTCCTGAGTTAGAGACGTTGGCCTATATCCTCTGTTCAGGTCCAGAACGGTTAGACAGCGGGCACATGCCGGCTGCTCCATTACCGCATGGTTCCTGGGCATGGGGTAGGCCACAACCACAGGGTTGGCGCTCAGCTTTCCATGGTCCTCACAAAGCCTTGTCATCTGATCCTGCTTGGGGACCGAGACTACTGGTGATGCCCAGACCCTGTGGGACTTCTGGATTCCTGACTGCGATATTCCCTCTGTCTCTTTGGCCAATTCTGTGTGCACCTCCTGTGAGATGAGGTGGGCCGAAGGATTGAGGGAAGGATACACCCTGCCGTCCAGTTCATGAACAGCACACGGTGGGCTCTCCCAGGATTTCCCTGAACCCAGACAGCTTTTACCATAGGCCTTGCCAGCAGCTGCTGTACCTGAATGGATACACTGAGCATTTGATTAACTATTTCAGTCCCCAAGCCCCCTGCTGGTAGACTGTGCATTCCCAGCTTTTCCCTGTCCATGTCACACTGTTTATCTTTCTCAGCAGGGAAGCTCACGGCTAGCGTGCTGATGGATGCAACATTTTGGTCATTCCCCAGTGCTGCCTTGGCTGTGGGACTACAAGTACCAACCAGCTGTCCAGTACCATACAAAGACAACTGCTGGGAGGTTATCAAGGTAGGATCCTCTGGGCTGGAGCAAGGAAAAGGCCTATCCAGACCATCCCTTTGCTCAGCACCCAGAGATTGTACCTCTGCCCACTTCAGAGCACTGTGGGTGACCCCCAACAATGAAAATGCATCATTATTATCAGCATGATCATCATCATTATCATCATCATCCTTATCAGTATCATCATCATCATTATCAACAGTTACGTTCGTAACATCAATGACACAGGAGTTCATTACTTCCCCATGCAAGGGGATTTCCTCTCCTTCTCCGGGTAATGGAGAATCCTGTAACCCCACTCTATTCCCAGCCCCCTCCCTCTGTCCATCCACAGGTTGCCCAGACATTAACCCAACATCTGCACACAGTACCTAGGCATGTCCAGAGAGTTCCAGGGGGGCCTCCAGGGTGTTCTTGGCAGGGGCATAATAGGAAACAAGAGTACCCAAATTGGCACCCAAGAGAACAGGTGTGGGAATTTCATCCGAGACCCCCACCTCCCTCATCCCCCTTCCTGCACCCCAATCAATGAATACCTTTGCACAGGGTATGCATGAACGGGATCCCCCAACTCCAGTGAGGGTAAGAAACTTTCCTGGGATGAGGTTCCTTCGCTCAATCACCTCTGGCTGGATCAAGTTGATTTCTGCTCCAGTGTCACGAAAACCAGTTACAGACCGGTTGCCACAGTGACTGGCTGCAAGTTGGCGGGGGTTACCAGAGTCTTCCTGCGGACAAACAGCACTGAAGAAGAGTTGCTGGCCGGCTGGCCAGGTGATGTCATCTGCTTCTGCTCAGGACACTGCGTCCTGAGATGTCCGGGTTTCCCACAGGTGTAACATCTGCGGTCAGGCAGGGGTGGCTTGGCCCCAAGTACTGCAGGTGTTGGGTGAGGGGAAGCTTGACTCACTGGCATAGAAGGGGTTGCTGTGGGGCAATTTCCCTCCTTTCCAGCCGTTCAGAGGAGCCATGCGATGGTCAGACACCCACGTGTGGACATAGGTGTCTGCCAGATCTGCTGCAGCTTTGGCAGATGCGGGTTCTCTCTCATTGGAGACAAACTGTCTGACATCTGCCGGGCAGATATGCAGTAGCTGATCTCGTATCATGAGATCCTCCAGGGACTCTTAGGAATCAGCTTTCAGTCCCCTGGTCCACTGCCAGAATGTGGTGCGTAAGCGGCTTACCACATCCATGTAAGAGTCCTCAGGTCCCTTTTGCGAGGACCTAAACCGCTTGTGGTACACTTCCAGGGTCAGCTGGTACTTCCGGACGATGGCTTCTTTTAGAGTTTCATAATTGTCGTCCTGCCCCTCTGGCAATTCGAAAAAAAAACGCATCTAGGGCCTTGCCTCGTAGCCCTGGTGTCAGGTACTGAGCCCATTGTGCTTGGGGCAGATGGTACTGACGGCAAGTTTTTTCAAATGACAGTAAATACATGTGAATGTCACTGTCTTTTTCCATCACTGGAAACTTTGCTGCTGTGCCCACAGCCGGAGAGGTGTCCCTGTGCTCTAGGGACCCAAGGTTCAGAACCTGTCACTGCTGCTGGAGCCTAGCCATCTCCAGATCATACCGACGATCAGCTTCCCTCTGGCGTTCCGCAGCTTCTCTCTCAGCCGCTGCCTGGCGTTCTATGAACTGCAGGTATGCCAGAGGATCTGCCTCTATGATGCGTTTCAGGGCTTCCTGCATCTGAAGAGAGTCTCTGTTGATTACAGGCACTCCGGTGTTGGCCTGCTCATGCTGTGGAGTGGAGGCGACATACAGTGGTACTCCAGTGTCAGTCTCTGTATGCCCATCCTGCGAGGCCGTATCTGAGCCACTGGGATCAGAAGTGTCGGGAACCCCTTCAGTTCTAGGTTTCCCCGGGTTCTGGTCTGCTCGGCTATCATACTCATGTAAGTCATAAATCAGATTTTCACGAGTTTTGCCAGAGACTTCAATCCTTTGTGCCGCACATTCAGTACTTAAATCAACTTTGCTCATTTTCCTTTATTCTGCTAAACCAGGCATAATTGCAAGCAAAGGTAAAATAGAAAGCAGAAAAAGGAATGAGCGGTTGATAGATAGATAGATATATATATATATATATATATATATATATATATATATATATATATATATATATAAAATATGCACCTCTTGTCTCTAAGGACTGTTTCCACAAAGGTTACAATCCTTAGTGCAGAGCTAATTCCTAACAATGCACTGAAGCTCTAATGCAGAACTATCCCACGTACACTGCCAGCCAACATGTGACGGACGCAGCGTCAGACCTCACCAACTTGTGACCGAAGGACTAGCTAATCTAAAAACTGCGCTGTCACATGTGTAACAATACCACGCTCAGCTGCACCCTGCACAAAGATTTTCCAGCTAATGGACCACAATCTATGTACCGCAGCTTGAGAGCGATTGTTACTGGGTCAGGTTAATTACGCAATTAACCCTTCACACTGCCACCACCACCTTTTTGTACAGAGTAGGAGGAAAACTCGCCAATCTTAGCAGTAACACTATGATGTTTGAATAAGTGTCTGTATACACACTGTCACCGCAGGCAGATGTATGCAGAAGTTTAAAAACACACAGTAGCGCTCTTCAGAGACAGGGATTCTTAGTTTGCATTAAATAGCTTTAGAAACAGTTCAGCACTTTTCAGATAATAGGATTTATTACTAAAAAGGTCAAAATGGTGCAAATAAAATATTTACAGAAAAAGATATAGCCTATATATATATATATATATATATATATATATATATATATATATATATATATATATATATATAAATACAGAGAGCAATACCACAACAGAGAGATAACAGATAGACGTTTAGAGAGGTAGAATACTTGTCATCAGCCTTGGTTTAAGCAGATCAAAGTCCTGAACAAAAGGGTACCGTTCTCCCAAGTTGGTCCCTGATGTTAAAAAGGGAGAATTCTTCATCTTATCTCTCTCAGGCTTGAAAGCCTATTTTCTAGTCCACCAGCAGGGTGTCTCCTTAAAGCAGAGAACCAATTGCCTCATTTGGGTAGGGTGTTTAGGCGGGGAACTCAGGCTATGACCAAATCCCTCGCAGTTTATATCATGGTCAATAACCTTCCATAGGTGCAGGCAGCAGCCTATCCACTGGCAGGATAATATGCAGAACGATATTCTGAAGGTCCAGACATCACATATGACATATCTGGCTGGGACGATTAAGGAGATATCGCTTTCTGCTCTCGGGTAGACGTAATCTAGGGTGTAAGGTATCAGGTGACTTGTATTAAAATGACCTCTCTGAATATATGTCTTGTTTTATTGTATGTATTACCTACGAGAAATTACGAAATTGTATGAAAAAGTGTTTTCACATGGGATATAGGTTTTACTGCTATCCCGGAATGCTTTTGAAGTCCAGTGACTGACGGGTTTAAAGTTTTACGATCAGCTTCAGAGCAAGAGTGGGACAGACACCCTGGCATCAGCTAATTGGGTATCCAGCTGTGCCCTGTGCACTCCTGAACTCAGCCACACCAGACCACATGTCACTCAACAGAAAGGGAGGGGGGAGCTGATTTGATGTGAGGATGACTCAAGATGGAGGATCGTTAGCAAAATGGATGTTCGCATCCATATTTGTACGTACAATTGCTACAGAGACTATTTCAGTACCAACTCCTCAAAAAATGATTAAAAGGTAGGATCTTCCTCATTATTAATTGACTGTGCAGAAGCAACTTCAGCCCCAGGGAATCCAGAGACAGACACTGGAGGAGAGCACATGGAAGCACACTTGCGGCCTTGTGTTTCAAACCAACTGTCATGGCACCACCTCCTCCCCCAGCCACAGTTAGTGGATTGTAAGCTAGTAAGGCCTCAAGGACTGCTCTTGTGCATATTATCCATCATACTAGTCAGGGATTACTCACAAGGGTACTCAAAAAAAATGTTGATGGAGCAGAAAGCCCAACTAAACATCCTGGAGGGTCATAGTGTGGCTGGGCAGGTATGCATACTCAGAAAAAATTGTTTAATCCAGTATAACCCCTCCTACTTCTAGCATGTCTAAGTATTTTAGCAAACTA
>CATNWA010005014.1:0-14689 GCA_951230385.1 Staurois parvus | reverse complement strand
ATAATTGAAAAATCTATGGACAGACCTTAAAAGAGCAGTGCGTGACAGACAGCCCAGAAATCTCAAAGAACTGGAAGACTTTTGTAAGGAAGAATGGGCAACGATACCTCAAACAAGAATTGAAAGACTCTTGGCTGGCTACATAAAGTGTTTACAAGCTGTGATACTTGCCAAAGGGGGCACTACAAGATATTAACTCTGCAGGGTGCCCAAACTTTTGCAGACGCCATTTTTTTGCTTTCTGTTATTTTGAAAGTGTAAATGATGGAAATAAAATGTAACTTTTGTAGACATATTATAAGAATGTCTAATCTGTAATTTTGATGCCTTTTGGAGATTTTTCCATCTTTCCTTGGCTTCTTTATGCACATTAATACAAATTTTTAGCTGGGGTGCCCACACTTTCGATCCCCACTATATATATATATATATATATATATATATAGTCCTATGATCTACAGACATATTGCTAATAAAATACAGCCATCGGACTCTGCCATAACATCCTTTTTGCAGTCATGTAACCTACCCCGGCTGTCTCATGACCAACACCGTAACCTTTCCAAACCCTTTACTCCTCAAGAACTGGAATATATCATTAAAAGCTTACCTAACAACAAATCTTCAGGTATTGATGATTACTCTAATGAGTAATATAAACAAAATGAGTTAATTGGTTTCCCTTCATTTAGCCTCGGTATTTAATCTAGCCATGTCCTCTGGTTCATTTCCCTCTGAAATGCTCCAGGCTCTTATTGTAACAATATCAAAGCCCAATAAGGACCCTTACAGACCCATCTCACTAATCCACAATGATGTAAAAATGTTCTATATGGTCCTTGCCCAAAGATTGGTGAATGTTTTGCCCACTCTGATCCACCCAGATCAGGTAGGCTTTGTCTCTGGTAGATAAGCCCCCAATGGCGCCTTATTAATCTCATATGGAAGATGGAGACTGCAAAGGTTCCTTCTCTTGTTCTATCAAAGGCAGAGAAGGCCTTTGACAGAGTCCATTGGGGCTATCTTAGGGCTGTCTTGCATAAATTCGGAATAACTGGTTGGTTACAATCTGCCATCCTATCACTCTACTTTTCTCCCACTGGAAAAGCACTTGCCTCTGATATTTTTCTTTACACTCAACACCTTTATGAAATCAAAGACAATGCTGAGTTCTCCCTGCTTTCAAAGTTTTTTGAAACTGTCTTCTATACGACTTGAATGGCACATCTATATAGGGCACTGAGGACATTTCACAAGCAGAAAAGGTCATCACTTGTGTTCAACAAGAAGTACACTCACAGGAGATTAATAACATATTAATGGGGTTGCCCATTCTACAAACTGATTACAATGACAGAGGACAAGATACTTCGAGATGGAGGTCACATACGTTAGTCCAACCTGTTCAATGGGGACCAGAATCACCTTATTGTTCCAGGTTGAGATCACTGCACTGATAGTTTGGCATTACCACAAGCAGGTTCAGCACTAAGGATGGCACGTTACAGAAAGAGCAGTAAGGTCTGCAGGTGTAAGAAATCAAATTTATGATTCGGCACTTATATAGATGGCAAGCTTGCAAAATATTTGTTTTTTATGATTAATCATAATTAATATTAATATGTATGAATGGTCTTTTGACAAATGGTAGTATTACAATTGTTCAGATATAAGCTGAGACAGTAAATATGAATGAGTTAGCTGAGACCAGCTAAACCAGCTGAAGACTATATTTAGGCATAGCTGGTTATAAGTCTCTGGTAGTAAAATGTCAAAAGGTATTAGGAGTACTCATTATAGACTTACTATTACATTATGTATTTTAATAGTATGTTTCTAATATTGATGCATATATAGATTAGTGATTATACATTGAAGTTATATTATCATTTAAATATGAATAGCTGAGGTTACATCATCGGCTTACAATATTATGTACATCAGCATACATATGTTCCTATCCATCAAAAACATTATGTGAGTGTCGTCCCCTCCCTTCTATGCCATACAAGGTATTAAGAATCTCTCGTTATGACACACTCATTGTGCATGAAAGGTCCATAAGGGACAGAGGACGGGAGCTCACACACACGCTAACACTGACACTCTGACACACACACATACATGTCTAGGACGTTCTGAGAAAATCCAACAGGTGAATGCTGCAAGACAAAGATCGTCACTTCCATCTATTTCCGGCTTCTTCACAAAGTCTCGAAGGACAAGTAGAGCATGAAGGACAGAACAGCACATGGCCGGACTTCTATGACAAATAATAGTGACTTATCTTTAAACTTTTGCTTGATATTTCTACAGTAGTTTTATCTACATGGAACTGTTCAGGATACGCTTTACATTGTTATTTTACACCATTGTGTGATAGAATAAAATCACACTTCATTTTTTATTTCAACGGCTCTTTCATTCATAATCGCCTCAAGACATTAAAAGAAGTTATATATGTGTCTAAAATCCAACAGCAGGGTTTTTGATTGTCTGGATAAAAAGATACATATCCTCCATCCTTCACAAATGATTCAAGTGTTAGAAAAAAATTGAGAAAAGCACAACAGCAAATGGCAGAGCTCCCAGTGAAAAGATTAGGCACAGAACTGCCCTTCACTAATGTTCATAGACAACAGTAAAATCAGTAGAAAACAGTGGGCTTAGCACTGTCTTCTGGAGTCATTAGAAGTACACCTTTTGCAGCCTTCGAGGTTGCAGCAAATGGCAAGCTAGCAAACCCAAACTACAAGTGAGTGACAGTCCTCTTGAAAGAAAAGAATGCCCACCATAATAAATTGGCCTATGAGTTTCATTAGAAAGACTGTGCCAAGTAACGATGGAAAGGTTCAGAAAGTAGAAGTCAAGGTAATTAAGGAAGGATCAGCACATTACTTCAGGACTATCTGGTAAGGAAGACGATTTGTTTTCTATACCAACAACTTAATTAAAATGGGAGGTAAAAAGACTTGTGCATGCTTCTGCTTTCCCCTCTGAAGATACACTCAAACTGTCTTCTGCAGAAACTTAAAAAGCTGTGCAGTATGTTCATGTTTACTTTATTCTCTTATGTTCTCCCCTTTCTTCTGTTCCAGGTACATTCTTCTCTTGCAATGCTTGGCCTTAAGTGTTACTAAACCCATGACCTTGCATTCACTATATCTGGTCTCCCACAGTACACAGAACCTGGAAGTGCAATTATTTTAGTAAATATACACTGCTAAATACCTTTTCTCATCAGCAGTTAGAGCAGTCTTGTGACTTCTATCAGTGTCCAGCAAAGCACTGGTTAAAGCTTGTAGGAGGAGTTATTTTGTTCTAGGAGGCTGCAGAACCCCTGACCTGCATCCTCCTGATTGACTTCACACGACATGTCTTATCAAGAGATAAGAGGGAGACAATGGAAAAAGGGGAATGATCAGAGAAGTCAAGATCAAACCACGTTCTTGCACAATGCAGAGGACTAACTCCTTAGGTTCTGCAGAGAATATAACAAGCATGCTTTTCTGCATAAAAAGCATAATCAGACTGAATATACTGTTGTGGGTTTATTAACACTACAAATCCCAACTGCTTAACCACTTGCCGCCCAGCCACCGCAAATAAACGGTGGCAGGGCGGCGCTCGTAGGCAAAAGCACGTTTTAAAACGGCTGCCTTCAAAACAGGTAGGGGGAGCGCGCGAGGCGCGCACCCGCCCTACCTGTCCCGTGGGTGTCAGCAGCGGGTCTCCGCCGCCGGGTCACGGACGGTTTTTACCGGCCGTTTTCCCGCGATGAGCGGTGATCACTGACAAAGAGCAGGGCTGCATTGTTTACACACAGCCCTGCTCTGTGACAGTTCGCCGACACGCTGAAGAGGGAGAGAAGAGTTTCTCTACCTCGATCAGCTCCCCCCTCCCTCCCCCCCGTCCAGAACACACCCCCCCGCCCCCCCCTAGTAAAACACTCCCCTTACACAGCAAATTCTAAAAATTTTAACCCCTTCCTCCCCAGTGACATTAGTACAGTTTCAGTGTTTTTTTTTCACTGATCACTGTATTGGTGTCACTGGGGATGTCAGTGACCCCAAGTCAGTTCCCCCCCCCCCCCCCCAGTGTCAGAATGTCTGCCGCAGTCCCGCCATAAGTCGCTGGTCGCCGTCATATGTCGCTGATTGCCGCCATAAGTCGCTGATCGGCGCCATTATTAGTATAAATAAAAATTAAAAATCCCAGTATCTTTCCCGCCATTTGTAAACGCTATAACTTTCACGTAAACCAATTAATTTACACGTATTGGGGTTTTTTTTAGCAAAGACATGTCGCAGAATGCATTTTGGCAGAAATGTATGACTAAATTTGATTTTTGCATTTTTTTTTTTACTGGACATGTTTTATAGCAAAAAGTCCAAAATATTGTTTTTGTTTCCTCAAAATTGTCAGCCTTTTTTTATAGCGCAAAAAATAAAAACCGCACAGGCGATCAAATACCAACGAAAGAAAGCTCAATTTGTGGGGAAAAAAAGGATGTAAATTTCATTTATGTACCGTATTGCATGACCGCGCAATTGTCCGTTAAACTAGCGCAGCGCTGTATAGCAGAAAAATGGCGTAAATTGCAGTATTTATACCATAGATTGTAGACGCTATATAACTTTCACACAAAGCAATCATAATACACTTATTGGGATTTTTTTTTACCAAAAACATGTAGCAGAATACATTTTGGCCTAAATTTATAAACCAACTTTGAGTTTACTATATATTTTTTATAGCTGAAAGTAAAAAATATTGTTTTTCTTCAAAGTTGGCCTTTTTTTGTTTATAGCGTGAAAAATAAAAAGTGCACAGGTGATCAAATTACACCGAAAGAAAGCTCTATTTGTGTGGAAAAAAAGGACGTAAATTTCGTTTGAGTGCAGCACTGCATGACCGCGCAATTATCAGTTGAATTAGTGCAGCGCAGAGTAGCAAAAAGAGGCCTGGTAATTAAGGGGGGTAAATCCTCAGGAGCTCAAGTGGTTAATAACTGAAATAATTGATTTTGACAGGGAGTATCATGTTACACATGGGATTGTTGTTTTTTTGCCTTTAAATAATTTTGTCTCTTCCTCACTCTGTAGCTAGGAGATGCTCTGTATAGCTAGTCCAACACTCTCTTTTCAGTATGTCTTTAGTTTCCATTCTGAGCTCATGTAATTGCTGGAGCTAGACATACTGTGATTATTTTGACCTGATTTTTATCTGTGAAGATATGCACAAATTATCAGTTACAGCTTTCTACAATCTGCAAGATGTAATTGGGATCAGGTCACTCTACCAACACTGCTGAGACTATGTTCTCTCACCATAGCTGATCATGTATAATTATCACACTTGCAACGTTTAGATTGGTGAAGCAGAACAATTTCCTATACTATGCTTTGTAATTACCAGTTGTGAAATAATGTAAACTGTCCACCCTTTTAGGAAACCCAACATAAGGTCAGCACTGAAAACTATGATGCAATTTATAAAGTATTAATGTATTTTGTGAGATCACAAAAATGTCAAAGACCACCTGAAGACTCCCATCAGCTGAAAATATCTTGGGGATGGGGCATGTGATCACACAGGCAAGAAAACCTTATCTGATAGCGCCTGGATATGCACCAAACTCTTCCTCCAGAGGAAGAGCATGGAAGGCCACTTGGAATATCAGTGGGTCTCATTGCCAAGAGGGGGTGACAAAGGTTTAAAAAAAAAAAAAAAAAAAAAAATTGAGAAAGAGGCCATGTCACAGAAGGAAAAAAAAGTGTGCAAGGACTATGAGGGTACAAGGTGTTAAATCTTTCCCAGTTCCATAGAAAAATTATACCTTTGTTCTTATATCCATCCTGCCCCTAGAGTTACGCATTTTGCATGCACATCTGTGCCTCCTAGCCAAATGTCAACTGCTTCTATACACAAAGGAAAGTAAATTAACCGGTTGCCGACCAGCCACAGTACATATACTGCGGCAGGGCGGCACCGCTGTGCAAAATCACGTATATAAACGTGATTTTGCATATTGGGTAGGGGGCGCGCGAGCGAGGGCGCGCGACCGCCCTACCTGCGCTGATCGCAGCCGTGAGTGTCAGTCACCGGGTCCCGGTCGGTCATTACCGGCCGGGTCCCGGCGATTGCCGGCAAACAGTGACACAGAGCACAGCTGCTATGTTTTCAATGCAGTTCTGATCCCTGTCAGTTCCCAACACACTGTTCTTGAGAGTGGAGTTTAGCTCTCGGGACCAAAGTGCTCCTGTGAAGTACACACCCCCGCCCACTAGTAAAACACTCCCCATCAACTACTCACACAGTTAACCCTTTGATTGCCTAAAAAAGTTAAACCCCTTCCTCCCCAGTGCCATTAGTACAGTGTGTTTTTTTTTTTTTTTAGGACTGATCACTGTATTGGTGTTACTGGGATGTCAGTGACCCCAAGTCAGGGATTTTTGGCTCTATACACCACTACAATGGATTTGAAATGAAACAAACAAGATGTGCTTTAACTGCAGACTGTCAGCTTTCATTTGAGGGTATTTACATCCAAATCAGGGGAACGGTGTAGGAATTACAACAGTTTGCATATGTGCCTCCCACTTGTTAAGGGACCAAAAGTAATGGGACAATTGGCTTCTCAGCTGTTCCATGGCCAGTGTGTGTTATTCCCTCATTATCCCAATTACAATGAGCAGATAAAAGGTCCAGAGTTCATTTCAAGTGTTCTATTTGCATTTGGAATCTGTTGCTGTCAACTCTCAAGATGAGATCCAAAGAGCTGTCACTATCAGTGAAGCAAGCCATCATTAGGCTGAAAAAAAAAAACCAATCAGAGAGATAGCAAAAACATTAGGCGTGGCCAAAACAACCGTTTGGAACATTCTTAAAAAGAAGAAACGCACCGGTGAGCTCAGCAACACCAAAGACCCGGAAGACCACGGAAAACAACTGTGGCGGATGACCGAAGAATTCTTTCCCTGGTGAAGAAAACACCATTCACAAAAGTTGGCCAGATCAAGAACACTCTCCAGGACTCTTGGACAATACAAGACTTTGCCTGATGGCTTTTACAGAGAACAGGAAGGAGCCTGAACATGGCGGCTGTGGGGAGCAAGTGGCTCTAGCTCGCTGCTAGGTCCCGCTTCCCGACCTCCGTAGTGACCCTTTGCAGGAACCGCCTCACTGGAGTCTGGAGGGCCGTGGAGTTGAGCCCGGAGAGCCGGAGATGGGAGCGAGACGGAGGCTGCAGAGACGTGCCGGTTCCCCCCGGCGCTTTGTAAGAGAGAGATCCAAGCGGCTGGGAAGTGAGGTGACGTGGAGGGAACACGTGACCAGCCGCGGAGGATCTCTGGGGGAAAGAGGAGACCGGCCAGCGTCCTGATGCGACAGGGAGCTGCCGCCCCACTGTTACCGGCTTTTTGCGGCTCATAACCCCCGGCTTACTGCTGATTTTAAACCTCGTCCGGTTGATTGATCCTGGGCCAGGGAGACCTGGGAATACCAGGAGACCCACCCTGCGTCCCTGGGGCGAATTTCAGAGTGAAAAGTGAAGCACAGCGTCGGAGATCCAGAGGAATCCCCCCCAGGACTGAGCTGTTGTGAAGGATCTCCACTCAAGCCTGGCGCCGCTGTTGGGGTGAGTGAGAGCTGATGGGGGCTTATGGTGTAGTAGACCCCTGAGTGACATTGGGGACAAAGGGGCTAAGGAGGCGAGGGGAGGATTCCCTGGGTCTAGAAGAGAACAAGAAAAGAGCCCTAGGTGCTCTAGGAGAACAAAATATAAGGAAAAATAACAAGTATATCTGGTCCACAAATCATAAAGGAGCGGTATAACCCCCTCTAGAGAATATAGAAGATAAAAGACATATAGAGGATATGAAGAATAAAGGTCCCAAGGGAGCAGGGCTCAAAGAGTCTCAAACAGGCACGATAAAGAAATTTACATCACATGGAAATATTACGCCAGAAAGGGCCCAAGGCGCAATGCGCAAAAGGGGAAATGGACACTAGCTCAGGAAATAGTCCTAGATTATCACTGAATATGAATAGCTCCCTGTAGCCAACAAATAGCGAATGGCTTGGGGAAAAAAGATCTTGATGGTGAATTACAAGTACCAAATAAGAAGGAGATGATAGAAATGTTTCAAAGTTTGGAGAAAACGATAAAACATGAAATGACAGCTATTCGAAACGATTTAGGGCATTTGCTATTGAGAATGGAAGAAACAGAGGAGAAAGAGTTAAAACCCAGGTCCAAATCATAGATAACCTAAGGAAAAAAAACAACCCATCTGGAGAAAACTCAGAAAAAAATGCTCTATAGGATGGAAGTTCAAAAAAATAAAGAAAGAAGGAGTAACCTTAGAGTACGAGGAATTCCAGAGTCTGCAAAAGGGGAAAACATTATATGAACTAGTTAATAAAATTTTAAACTCCATAAGAGACAGACTTGAAACAGACAGGATTAACTAGATGGAGTGTTCAGAATAGGAAAGTTCAAACAAGCTACTGAGAAAGAAAAACCGAGAGATATAATTGTCCAAGTTCCAAAAATTTGGGGTCAAGGATGAGATATGGAAGAAGATCAAGGGAAGATCATTAATTAAGTATGGAGACTTGACTATCCAAATGTATGCGGATTTAACATCAGAGACTCTATGGAGGAGGAGATCCCTGAGACCCCTGTTTGGAGCAAATGTGAGAAAACCAGAATGTGCAGTATAGATGGGGTAATTCAGCATCTCTAATTGGCTGGGAAAAATGGGGTAACAGCTTATCTGAGATTCCCGGAAGAACTGAGAGACTTTTGTGATAGACTGGACTTGCAAAGATTGGAGATAGCGCAGGGTGGGAAGAAGAAGAAGAAAAAAGGAGTTACGGTTGACACAAGAAAAGAGGACTGGCAGCGGGTGGGGAGGAGGGGAGGGAGAGAGGCCCTGGGGTTGGTGAGAAAAGGGAGGGTGAGAAATAAGTAAAAAATATGTTTTTCCCTTTTTTTTTTTCTTACTCTCCCATCCCCCCCCTGCCCCACCCCTGTCGATGTGGAAGCCCTTAAGGAAGATCCGGTAAAGGGGGGGGGGGGAGGTAAAGGTTATTGTCGAGCCCAGTTTGATAGAGAGAAAGGGGATCTGGGGAGGTCGGAGGAGAGGTGAGACCGTCCATGGGCGGAGCTTACCGCCCAAAATTTTAAATCAATCGTGGAATTGGATCCACAAATGATTTGTAGGCAGGTTATAAGCT
This sequence comes from Staurois parvus, assembly GCA_951230385.1. Classification (NCBI taxonomy): domain Eukaryota; kingdom Metazoa; phylum Chordata; class Amphibia; order Anura; family Ranidae; genus Staurois; species Staurois parvus. The sequence goes on along the minus strand of CATNWA010005014.1, from coordinate 5,446 downwards.
ACAAATGGGTAGAGGTAAAATAAGAAAGGGGGGTGGAGGTGGGGGGGTGGGTGGGAGAGAGCAGGGGGAGGGGAGGTTGGGCTAATATTCTGCAAGATAGTAGGGCCTAAGAGGAGGAGGCGAGTTAGAGGAGAGATAGACAGAATTAAGAAGGATGATGGAAGAAATACAGTTTATAACATATAATGTGAACGGGTTTGAACTGCCCTGGGAAAAGATTTAAGTTGTTTAAAGAGTTACACCATAGGGCAACGTTCAGTGGTATTTTTACAGGAAACACATTTTGAGATTTTGGATTTTAATTTCACATTTGAGTCAAATGTGAAATTAAAATCCAAATATTATCCAACATGGTATTACGCTGACTCTCCAATTAAAAGAGCAAAAGGGTGGCAAATAGGGTTGGCAAAGAATATGAGATTTGAGTTGGAGGATAGAAAGACCGATCTGGAGGGGAGATTCCTGTTTTTGAAAGGTAAATTACAGGGAATCGAGTGCACGTTAGCCAATATATATTGCCCCAACAAAAAGCCGGAGATCTATTGAAGGGTCTGTTGAAAAATTGATAGACTTTAAAAAAGGGCGTTTGATAGTAGCAGGAGATTTAAATCTCTGTAATGGTCCCCAACAAAAGATGCAACCTCCCCTGTGCAGAGTGAAGGTGGTAGGTCACTGAGAGCTTTGAAAAAAGTGATCCACGAGTACCAACTGGTGGACACCTGGAGAATAATGCATATGAAAGACAGAGACTATACCTCCTTCTCCAATGCACATGAGATATACTCGAGACTGGATTATATCCTAATAGATCATCAACTCATAGAACTGTTGGTTAAAATAGAAATAGAGATGAGTACATTCTCGGATCATGCCCCTGTCATAATGAAAATGGGATGGGGGAGACGGTGGACGGGAGGCCTAGGATGGAGGCTAAATGAGGGCCCTTCTCTTGGATGAGGATATAGCTCAGAAGATAGGGGAAGAGATTAAGGTATATTTTAAGGAGAATGAGACAGGGGAAGTATCAACAGCTACAGCATGGGAAAGCCACAAGGTATATATAAGAGGAATCCTGATCGCGATGGGAGCAAGGAAGAAAAGAGAAAGAAGAGAGAGGAGTCAGTGGGGCTCCTAAAAGAAATCATGGATTTGGAGCAGATAATACAAAAGAAGAAAATAACAAGAGAAACAAAACAGAATTAATGGATAAAAAAGATGAGTTAGAGAGATTGATGGAAGAGGAGAGGAGAAGAGTATATATAATAAAGTATTAAGTGAAAGATATAGATGGGGAGATAGATCAGGAAAATACTTAAGAGCTCTGAATAAAAAAAAAAAATAGAAATTATATAGAAAGGGGAGATAAAAAATCCTAAGGGGGAGTTGGTTCACTCAACTAAAGAGATTATTAAAGTGTTTACGAGAGTACTATAGAAAGTTGTATAATATTAGTCCCCCAAAGCTCGTCAAAAGAAAATGGAGAGGAAATCAAAGAAAAAAAAGGAAGACCTATTTAAAAAATGCAGGATTACCAAAGTTAAGTGAAGTACAATTGAATTCCCTAGATGCGGAAATTTCCCAGGATGACATAAAAGCAGCACTAAGAAGTAACAGGTGGTGGAAAAAGCCCAGGACCGGATGGGTACACAGTTAATTACTATAAAAAAATATAGTGAAAATATTGTTACCTAAGTTAAAAGAAGAAGTATATGAACGATTTTGGGAGGAGGGATGGAGGGTAGAAGAGAATTCTCTTCAGCCCATGTTGTACTCCATGTCACAAGGAAGAAAATGACCCATTCTCAGTGCTCCAGCTATAGACCAATTTCATATATTGAATACCGATACTAAGTTGTACGCAAAGGTTCTAGCAAATAGGCTGAAAGATCTAATGCCGGAATGGATCCATGGAGACCAGGTGGGCTTTGTCCCCAGGAGAGAGGGTAGAGACAACGGGTTGAGAACTCTGATGTTAATCTAGAAAAGTAGAAAAGGGAAAGCCCTGGTGGGTGCTGTTTGTAAGATTGATGCCGAAAAGGCGTTCACATATTGAGTGGACTGGGGGCTTCATGATTGACAACTTTAGAAGTGTTGGGGATTGGAGAGAGAATGCGTGAGTGTATAGGTAATTATAACAAGGGAGCCCACTGCAATTATTACGGTAAATATAGAGAGATCGGAATCCATAGGGATGTCCAATGGAACAAGACAGGGCTGTCCTCTGTCCCCCCTGCTATAAGTTTTGTCATTGGAACCCCTGTTGTGTTTGATAAGAAATAGTGGTGCGTGTAAAGGGAATCCAGATCGAAAATATAGAACACAAAGTAGCGGCCCCTTTGAGGATGACCTATTGTTTCTATGTAGGCAAACCCCCGAATAACATGACCCAAATATAATGAAGTTCCTTGATGTGAACATGTGGAACTATCAAAATTTAAAAATTAATCCAACAAAGAACAGAGAACCTGGTAAAACAATCAACATATTAAAGAGTGAAAAGGAAAAGTTACAAAAAGAAATTCCCCTTTATATGGAGATGGAAAAAGATCTAAAATACATAGAGAATCAAACCTGCTAACCTCTTATAAACAACTGTATATATTAAAACTAAATATGTCCCTTGAATAAATGAGACTAGGGAAGAATTGGAAAAAATTATAGGATGAAACCCATCTGGGATAGGAACGTATAAAACCTAATTGAAAATGGTAATCATACCTAAAAGGTCTGTATAGATTCCAAATGGTTCCGATCAAACTCCCAGAGGCATTTTTTAAGATAATAAAAAAAATGTTAAGATCTATTAGGAGGAATCAAAAACCAAGAATATCATACGAAATATTGAGTAGGACTAAAAGAAAAAAGGGGAAATGAGGACTACCCCGATGTCCAGAGATACTATAAAGCAGTAATATTGAGCAAGAATTTATGATTTGGACCATTTAAAACCGCTACAATGGGAAAGAGTTGGGGTAAAAACTGAAAATTAACTGAGTGGGAATTATTTTGAAGTTAAAGATGATATGGATACCAGCACATTTTAGAAAAATTAAATGAAAACACAAGTAATCTTAACACCTTTAAATGTTTTAAGTGGTATTGATAATTTATCATAAAAATAATGAAATGGGAATTCATCTCCTATATTAATTTGACCTCCTCATTGCAAATACTGATTATTTCCCCCCCAGGAAAGGAGACGAGAATATCAGGTAGATAGGTTTTGAGAGGGGAAGATGTCCAACTGATAGAGATGTACAGGTAGAGGTGGAACTGAGATCATTCAAAAGAAATAAAAGATAGAAGAAGGGAGACATTTTTAATTAGAATAGAAGAGTAGTAAATATCAACAACTAAAAACTGTTTAGATTTGGTAAACTAACCAAAACCCTGAGATTAAAAAAAGGAGTTTGAAATATGTTTTGAGAGAAGGTTGTTAGAATCACATATAGATGAGGAAACCTGGTAAATGGCCAACATTTATAGAATACATCACGAGAACTAGACACAGACACCAAAGTTTAATTTTTATAACGAAGTGGGAAAGCAGATATGGAAGAGTGGTGTTAGATTGAGGATCAACAGAAAAAGATATTTAGACTGATACACGAGAACGTTTAGTATGAGAGAAGTGTATGTTAATAAATCAAGTGTTTGACACTATGGCACATTAAACCGAGTATTTGAGCACAAGAAGAGTGGGGAGAATTCCAAAAATGTGGTTTTGGAGAGGATGTGGAGAAATAGGCACGGTGGTTTTCACATGTGGTGGGCAATGGTCCGAAAAATTCAGGCCATTTTGGGAAACACAATAGTTTAAATTGATAGAAATAATAAATGGAAATGACATAGGGTTAGGACCCAACGATGTGTTCTCCTAACATAACTTGAGATAAACAGTACATAAAATATAAAAAGAATTTCACCAGGCGTATTGGAATTATTTAAACACTGCAAAAGGGTTGATACCCAAGTCTTCAGGCATGAAAACCGAGGTGCCGAGAGGAGGAAGACTGGATCAACAGAGTAAATCAGATTAGATAGAATGTAAAAATCTTACTAATATGCAGTAATGATAAGGGCTGGGAACATACTAATTCGAGGATGGGAAAAATGGGAAAAATCAGAAGATGAAAGAGAAATATAGAAAATTTTAAGTTAGGAAGTTATTAAACAGTGGATTGGGGCCTCGTGGAGATAGGAGAACTTGCAGAGGGAAGGGAGGGGGAGGGGGGGGAGAAGGGGACTTGGGGGAGTGGGAGGGAAAGAAAGAGTTTTTATTTATAAGGGGTAAAGTAGAAATGTAACGACTACTTACATGTAAATTGTGTCTATTTCTTATGGAATTTATTGTAATAATATGAAAGAACTAATAAATATTTTTAAATTAAAAAAAAAAGAACCCTCCTCCAGAGTTAGCGGTGTAATGTGGTGTCAAAGTTCAACAATCAAGAGAAGACTTTCACACCAGAAGAATACAGAGGGTTTCACCACAAGTGCGAACGATTAAACCCATTGGCGGGAGCCCTCAAAAACGGGAAGGCCATGATTAGAGATTGCCATAACTACAACCTAAAAAAAGCCTTTCACGGTTCTGGAACAACATCCTATGTGACAGAATGAAGACCAAGATCAACTTTTTAACCAGAGTGAAGGGAAGAGAAGAGTATTGAGAATGAAAGGAACTGCTCATGAATCCTAAGCAATACCCACCATCATCATGTGAAGCATGGGTAGTGGTAGTGGTCCATCGTTGTAGGCCAATGTATGTGCTGCCAATGGTACTGAATCTTCCGTTGTAATTAATGACGATAGGACTGCTGCCCCCCCAAAAAAAAAAGCGGCAGGATTGGAATTTTCAGAAGTGTTTCGGGCAATAATATCTCTCATATTCCAGCCCTATGCTTCAGAACTCCATTGGATCACCGCTTTCACAGTTGCATATGGGGAGTGACCCCCAAAACATACTCAAAAAGCAACCAAAAATTTTTTAAGGGGAAAAAAGTGGGAAAGTTAGCAATGGCAATCAATCACCTGACCTGAATCCCATTGAGCAGCATTTCACTTGCTGAAGACAAAAATGAAGGGAAAATGCCCCAAAAACAAGCGGAACTGAAGTCAGTTTTCGTAGAGGCCTACGAGATCACCGGGGGTGAAACCCAGCGTCGGTGAGTCTAAAGCGTTCCAGACTTCAGGCTGTAATTTACTGCAAAGGGTTTCAAAACCCAATATTAAAAAGTGAAAGTTTGATTTAGATTATTTTCCTCCCATTACTTTTGGGCCCTTTAAAAAGTGGGAGGCCAAAGCAAAATGTTGTAAATTTACACCGTTCACCGTTTGGATGTAAATGAAAGCGACAGCTGCGTTAAAACACATCTTTTTCTCCATTTTTAAACCCCTTTTGGTGGTGTATAAGCCCAAAAATTTTGAATTGTGTCAAGTCCCA